>JAYMTA010000965.1:0-22703 GCA_036897625.1 Pelargonium cotyledonis
AGCGGCGAGATCTGGTCGACGCCAGTGCTGATCGAGGAAGAAGCACTTTCAACTCATCACGCCAGTGTAAATTTACAAAATTACTCTTCACATTTAATTAAAATTAGACTAATAAGAACGCGAAATGTGTCATTTAATTTTTTAAATTAATATCAAAATAATGCAAAATGTCACATCAGCGGAGTTAACGGTTCCGTTAACTTAACTTAACGGATAGATCCACGTGATCAAATAATATGGAGTCTGGGTACTGTTGGAGCTCAAATATTTGTCTGGGGACCTGTGGAGTATTTTTCTCTTTTTTAAATTAATATTAAAATAATGCAAAGCGCCATGTTAGCAAAGTTAACGGTTTTGTTAACTTAAGTTAACAGATGAACCCACGTGACCAAATGATATAAAGTTTGGGTACTGCTGAAGCTCAAATATTTGTCTGGGAACCTGTAAAGTGAATTTCTCATAGATCGGGAGTTTTTGTAGCATTTATACCTTTATTTCATTATCTGAGTATTTATGTTTCTGTTTACCTTGTACTCTGCTATTTCAATTTCCATGCAGTTATGATACATAGCCTAGTACTAGAAGTCTACAACAAAGTTTCTAATTTCTATATGCCTATTTAATTTTCTTATCATGGTCATTGTTACCTCATCATATTTAATGGCATTGCTTTGTTTTGTGCTGATGTTGCCTGAATTTTGATGCTTTATCATAGTTTCTAGACATGGTACTCTTAAATTTCCCACTTAAGAGGCCCTTTTGTTGCATATGTGCGAGTCATAAATGTCGCGAGCTTTTCCTTTACTGTTCCAAATTTTACGATTTCATTGCTTAATGTTTTGTTTTCTTTGCTTATCATGCTAAGCATTGTACTTGTGTCACATGGTGCCTTTGGTCCCAAATCTTTTGTCATCTTGAATCTAATATCCTGTTTTCATTAAATTACAATTAGCATTGTGGGCTTAGGCAGTTTTTGAGGCTAATGAAGTAAGCTTCAAATTTGGGTAGTAATAACTCATCTACCTCATATGTGCTAAGCAATGATGTTTCACATTCATGGGGCCTACTCACAGACCCAAACATGAGAGTGAGATACTGTCTTGGGACTATCACTATGTGACAAAAAGGTGCAGACCTGTTGCTTTTTTTTTTTTTTCTTGTTCTGCCTGGCAAATTGGAACTTGCTCTTTAAATTATCTGCTGCTTTGTAATTACTCTCTTGGTGCACCTATTGGAACATATTTTTGCCCTTTTGTTTTTGTTTTTTTTTTTGGCTTTGGAAGATTTCACCAAAATATTAGAGATTCTTGCATGAGGTTTTGTGCTGATAATTTCCTAAATGGAGCTCAGTGGTGTGTCCTAGGTTTGCTTTTCCTTGGGTTAACGGATTAATCTTGTTAACTTATATTAGTGGAATTAATCGTAAGTTAGTTTTTGCGGTTCTGCAGGGGGACTAGGGAAAGCACACCATGTAGCTTTGTAAGAGACCCTAACACAATTGGAACCCCTGGCTCAACCACGCGGCAAAGTGGTTCCACTGGATCTAACCGAAGACTTCGAAACAATGTGCAAAGAGACATCCCAATGTCTAGTGAGATGGAGGTGTTCTTCGCATGTGCTGAGAAACAACAACAAAGACTATTTATGGAGAAGTAAAGTTTCATTCTTTTACTATTCGATCAGAAGTTTTTCCAAATAAGTTTCCTTAGATATTAATGTGTTCAATATTTCAGGTACAACTTTGATGTGGTGAACGATTTGCCCCTCTCGGGTCGTTATGATTGGGTCCAATTAACTCCATAAGCGCAGCTAGTTTAGTTAGGTTTCCCAATCCCGACAATCTCTCAATATGTTTATGTATCCAAAGATTATGGATTGAAGTGGGTTGGGCGAGGTAGGTAGTTTTTGTTAACCTTCTGCTTTCTGTAAGAGTACTAAAACTAAGTAACATATGAGGTTTCTGTAGCATAACAGAGCTCTGATGAAGTATATACACTAACCAAATGTCAGACCAAAACCGCTATGAGCTGAGATCGTTGAAGAACAAGCCCTTAGCTCTAGACGGGTTATCGTTGTAATTTGGATGGGGTATAATTAACCGCTGGCCATTCTTTTCCTTCGCTAAGTATTGCCTTTGTGTATACTTAGGTTGATGAACCGAGAATGCTTCCAATGAAATAAATGTAAACTCGTATTCTCGTCCCAGCGTTTGTTGTCCGTTATGTAACGTCCATTATGTTCAATAGCCTATGGTTATGGTAAGATGAGATGAGATGAGACATGAATGATATGCTTGCAATTAAGTTGTGATGGTGATGTTTCTTGGCATGTGATTGTTTCTAGCCTTCAAAGCTTTGACTTGGTGAGCTTGAGCTAACTGAAATGGACTGGTTGGTTAGATTGTTTGGGTTTTTTATCATATATATGTTAGTCACTTTCTTCCACTTTTCCTCAGAAAACTTGCACCAAATAATCGGAATCACTTGGTTACACTCAGTTAAATAGGCACAGTTTCAACATGTTGCATTGCATGTATATGGTATATATATAGCTTGGAAGGTGAAAATGGAGACTGACCCTTGTGATGCTTGAACCTCTGGTCTGTTTGTTTTTACCATATATGATGGTATGATTTTTGGCAGTGTAGTGGGTCCTAAGAGAGGCCACTCATTTACTCATAGTAACAATTTGTGTTTGCGGGTCTACTTGTGTGTGTGTTGAAACGAAGAAAACTCGTTCAAAACGTTTAAATAATTAAATTGTATGTTACATGTGTAATTAACGAACCTTGACAAATCAAAAACTCGCTCCTTGAGCGTGGACTGACTGGGATGACCTAAATAACTTAAGGTTGTCCAATGTGTCCATGATCACACGAAAAAGTATGAAAAGACACGACAATAGGGAGTAACACCAAGACTCACCCGAAAGTCTGAAGAGACTCAAGTGTTATGCTGTTTGGTGAACACATGTCGGTGTTTCCATATAAGACACATTCTACTTGTGACCTCTCGAACATCACCTTCAGACCTAAACATGGTGATATCATTATCACATCGTTGTTACTTCATCATATTCACATGACATCACCGCCAACCAATCAAGCTACGATACATTGTTCTTTCCACACATTGTGTACAAGTATACCCTCTACCCAATGAGCAATAGAGTTTTTGGACATATTGTGAACTCATTCGTCATTTTTACTTTTCAGATTTTCCCTAAACTCTCTACATACCCAACCCGTTTTAGCTCACCTCATCTTACTTGGTAGTGTTCATTTTACCGTGATAAAGATTGTTACTCTCACGCCGAGATGAAATTCGAACCACACGTCCTGAGTTTCACTAAACAACATACCCTAATTTGTAGTGGGCATGTTTAATTTGTAGCATATCTTATGGCAGTTAAATGGGGTCCAAGGAGCTCTAGCCAGTCTTGGATTGTTTTCTGGTGTCTTCAGGTTTTTTGTCCGACAACAGAGCCATCTCAGTGAATTTTATTTGCCCATTTTTGAGTAAAAAAAAAATGGGGTCAAAGCTGCTCAATTTGTCAAGTGGGCATTTATTAGAGATTGTACCAACCGGTGGATGAGAATAGAGCTTGCCTATTCACATGGCTCACTGTACGGCTCTGCACTTATTTGCATCACAGGTGATGAAGCTGTAGCTCAAGCTGCAACGCCAAACATATATATAAATATATATGCATCTTTGTATGTATCATGTGGTCACCTTGTTTATTATGATGATGTACCCTTACATTACACTAGAGGTGACAATTTTAAGTTTGGATTGAGTTTGTTCGGAATTTTTTCTGAAGAAAAGTTTTGCTCAATCATACTTGAATTTCGGTAGTTTTTATTAGTTTGACAAACTATTTGAGTCATCGAAGAGAATGATTTGGTTGTCACTTTCTAGTTGAACTAATCAACTAACAATTCAAAATTTGGGTCACGTTGAAAAGACTTAACATGAACATGACCCGAAAGAGGTTCTGGGTGAAAAGAATGTGTGGTTCGAGCATGAACTGTCCAACCTAACAATTAATCAAGTCTATCTTATGTTATCCAACCCGGGAAATATATGAGTTTGAGTTAGATTTGAGTGCTCACAAACTCTTGAAACCAAATTGCCAGTTGTATGTTGATGGCATCCAAAACCTAATTATCAATTATACCGATCATAGTTTAAATATTGCTAGTTAGCTTATGGGTAGATGTGACAATTCAGATCCCAAATCCAATCGAAATGAGTTCAAATCATAATGAATTTTTAGCCAGCTCTACTTGGGGGGAAAAAGAAAAAAAGGCAATTTGGAGGTAAGTTTCTGTTATATGCCAGAGAGGAAGAAGAATCAGCAGCCGGAAACACTGATTCTCATTTCAAATGAACAAAATGGGGACTCACAGAAATTGAAGTGTACAATACTTCACTATTTGCATCAAATCACTCAACATTAATCAACATAATAACAATTTGGTGCAATAATAGTTGGTGTCAGAACATGGGACAAGAGCTAGCACAGCACAACAGTGTGAAAGGAATCAAAATCTGACCTGTTTCTTGATTTTATAATCTGCATGGCAATGAGTAGGATACGGCTTCAAGGTGTTGCTTTCAAGCTGGACCATCAATGGTTCCTGCTCATTCTCACATCCCAAATCTATTCAAAATTCAACTATTCAACAATTGATCGACCTGATATATATGTATATGCAAGTGGACAAGTGCAGTGTTCTTGGCTCTACAGGAAAATATGGCAACAGCATTAAAATACTAGGTCCCAAGAGAGCTCACCAGTAAAACTTTATGTATTTGGAAATGCTATTCAATTTCCAACTCAAATAGTAAAAAAACAATAATCCCATATGGACATGAAAAGGAGCATATACAACGATAGGCTGTGTTTACTATTAATCATAGACAATAGCAGATACTCGAGTTCATGTTTCCAGTTAGAAGAAACAAGAAGTCAGAGCACTGTAACAGAATACTATAGATGTTACAGATCATTCAGCTGCAAATAAACAATCCAATATGCACATGAAAAGGAGCATATATATATATATCGATTGGCCATATTTTACTATAAATCATACACGATAGCAAATACTCGAGTTCATGTCTCCAGTTCAAATAAACCATCCAGAAGCACTGAAAGAACAAGTCGTTGACCGAATACTACAAGACGTAACAGATTCTCAAACAGCGAATAACAATGTAACAGACCTGTAACATCTTTATGTAACAGTTTCAGCTGCAAATTGCAGTTGGGAATGGTAGATGAAGCATTTGCGTGTACTTTGTCATTACTATGAAAGAGAACAAAAAATAATTGATGTTTTTATTTGTGCATGTTATCCACATACCAGCCGAATCTTTAATTAATACTATAGTGGTTGGTAGTTAAGGCAGTAAATATGTAAACAGAAAAAAAATAAGAAGAAAAAGATCAATAAGAGCATCATTGCAAGTTCAAATGAGCTATATGTGTATACATTATAATTCGGCTAATGGAATACAGGAATATGATTGTGATGTCTTACATTTTCGAAAGCGAAAACAAAAAGAGAAAAAAATAGCATACAACTTTGATTTATGGAGTAGGAGAAGCTAAACTTGTTGATAGTTTCGTTTCTGACATCTCTACTTCACATGCGCTGCTATCTGAAAGTTTCTCATTCTCCAAGGCCATCCTTTTCAGTTTGGCTACTCTTATGGCTTGCAGCTCATATCTGATAATTAATGCAATTAGTCACATTTCAGAGAGAGCGGGATGTTGAATAGAGCTGGCAATTCATGTCTCATCACATGACACAACACAAAATAAGCGTGTTTAGGCTCACTAATTTTGTAATCGCGTTGTGTAAAGTGTTGATCCTCAAAAACACACATGCACGATTAGTTATTCGTGTTGCGACACGCCCAACACACACACTTAGGAGTTGTAAGAGTAAATTATCCCAAAAAATCTCTAACTAGTCTTATTAATTTTACAATTTTTTGTATATTAACTAACATAGTTATGTTAAATTTGAGATATTTTATCGTTTTGGGTTGTGTCTAGTGTGTTCGGGTGTGTCCTGTCTAACATATTGGTCTTATCACACAAAGTGTGTTGCCAACTATAATGTTAGAGAGGATCGATTTTATTATGTACAACGTACAAGGTTTCTTTAATAAGATTAACCCATTTTTGTAGTTAATATTCTTGGGTTATATTGACAAAACCAGGAATTGGACTAAACGGCTATTGATCTAAAAGAGATTCAAACATTAGGAGAAACAAACTGCTATCAATAACGATTACTAAACGTGTTAAACATGTGTTCGTGTTGGCTCATATAGCACACGTCCAACCTTCAACACGACACACAAATTCAGTCAATCTATGTGTCATAGTGCGGGTGTAGGAAACAAATTGGGTATCCTTCAAGTCTTAGCTTTTCCCATATGACCAGTGATTTACTTTTTCCCATAAGACCAGTGATTTACTGTGTGCATGTGTGTGTGTGTGTGTGTGTGTGTGTGTGTGTGTGAGAGAGAGAGAGAGAGAGAGAGAGAGAGAGGTAAGAAAACTTACTCAGCCACATGATCCTTGACAAGCTTAAAATATATTCTCCAAAATTGATGTTCCTTCAAGTGGCGAGGGCATAGCATATATCTAAGATGTGAAATTTCCTGATATAAAAAAAACAACAAAGTAAAAAAGAGAACTAAAGACAACCAAACCAACAAGTTAAGGACAAGCAAACTTATCAAAAAAAAAAAAAGCAAACTAGTCACTCATGAGACTTGAACCAAACTTTTATGATTAGCCACTGTCTTGTAGAGAGAGAAAAGTTCTAGAAATGAAGGAAATAAAATGAACACCTGAATCTAACATACAGATGCTAACAACCTTTAAGCTAAGTGTGTAGTCATAAGAATGGTCATCGCGCAGGGAAAACACACAACTCAGGGAAATCCCAGCATAAGCAGGTACCATGGAAGAAAATAGCCCCCATGCGAGTAACGGGGATGGGGATGAATGAAACTCACGGAGAAAACCCGAAAACCGCATAAGTTATATAATATAATGTATATATGTGTGCAAAATTTAAAAAATTGAATGTTTGACTTTATTGTTTACAAAATTACATACAATACTTAGATGATTGTATTCCAAAGCCAACATGCAATGCAAAGCACTAAAAGAATGGTTACCACATTCATTATTTTTAAGCTTCATAATTATTGGTCTCATTCGTTTATAGAGTTAAGAAAGGATCGACTCATCACCAAGAGAAGCATTTGTGACTTGTGAGCCATAAATTAGCTACCAAATAAAAAAAACTGAGCATTTATATTTCAATTGGGATTCAAAACAAACGTCTATATATTATCTCACAGCTTGCATACAGAATACGTTAAAGCAACTTGCATTTTTAGGCCAGCTGAAATATTTTCACACATTGCTCATTGCTGAAGGACGACACGGCCAGGACAGCATTTACAAACCATTACTACATGTCAAGTTCATTTCTTCTATCTTTCACGTAAACAACAAACAAAGCAAATTAGGAACAAAAACCTTGACTTTCGATAGCACGAGACTAGCGTGTCGCTCCTGCCACTCTGAGAGGTCCTTCCTAACATTGCCTGAAGTTGTTGGAGAATCATCTCCATCAGCACCTCCCTCATTATCTGCCCAAATACAATCCAATCAATGCATAAAATTCACAGTTCAAACCAAAAAAAAAAAAAAAAAAAAAAAAAAAAATCTTTCTAAGCCCTAATCCTTCAAGACATGTTCTCTAGAGCCTGCATTCTATATGCACTTTAAATATGAAAAACCAGTCAATTCAATACTACTAAAAGTCTAAAACCCTATCTATTTTGTTTGTAACATACAGAAACTGAAACTTACAGCATTGGATTTTAAATTTTAACACAAATTATGATGACACATTAAACCAATAAAAATAGTAACTTTCATTCCACTTTCCACTTTACTTGACTGAACCTAATGTCCCAATCCCCAAACCATCATCTTCAAAATACAAAACAACCCAAATTCAAAATTCAAAAAACTAAAGAACATTACATTATATATATATACGATACCTTGAAGATTGAAAATTCTGAAGGTATCTACAGTGAAGGACTTGACAAATTCGATTAGCTTTTCTGTGATTCCCAGCAGCTCATCCTCGGGCTCGGAGCTCAATTGCTTGGATTTAAGATCTGTGTTTTGGGTCTTTTTATTGTTCTTCAAGAGACTGCGTCGAAACCACGAAGACAAGTCCATGCTTCACCAACTGCTCTGGAATTGATTTGCTTCTTCTTTAGGACTCTCAACTGTACGTACTGTCAATTTTAGGCTAATTGGTTTAATCAAAATTTAAATTATTGATTAAACTGTTGAAGCATGAACCATGGGCTGGGCCGTCAAAAAATGGGCTATTTTTAATTGCCATTGAAGCTCACATCCTTGTAAAAGTTGAATGAAAATGAAAATGAGATATTTTTACTTTGGATGGAGCTAGGGTCCTATCGTGAAGGAGAGTATGGTTGTTTGAAATTTCGCATGAGTCCCACAAGGGAGTTACGAGACTTGGGTCTGGAGATACGATTTTCTTATGTACGTATAAACAGTTATTATCGGAAACCGAACATACACCAAAATTCAGGTTCGAAGTGCCATTTCAAGACATCTATTCATGAATGTGGATGCCTACTTGCCGGCCGATTGTGTGGTAAGTTAGAGAATGGAGAGTGTATTTATTTATATGCATTATTGGAGGTGTGGAAGTGGTAATGAAACCGTAGAAAAGGTGACGACAAGACAAACAGAGGTTTAGTAAATGAGGCACGTGGGTGAGACTTGAGAGGTTGTGTTGTCTCCATCACCAAGTTACTTACATTTCTATTCAACATCGGATACTTTTTTTCCATTCTTTTTTTTCCGCGCGAAAATCATTGGTCTCCTCCCTCTTTTGTTTCTTTCTATTCTCGGATACGGATGTGCAATGTAAACCGTAAAACCCAAACAAATCAAAAACCGAACCGAAACAGTTTCGCTATTGTCTAAATCGACTGTCACGATGCGGTTTGCGGTTTAGGTCCCTCGGAACCAACGAGAAATCGAATACAGTGGAATCTTTTCAATGATAAGCTTCAGATTTTCCATGTAAAATTTGTGAGATTGTCCTGCAATGTCACGGGAAAAGATCGAACAAAAAATAGTTAGATTCATTTAATACAAAATATGAAAATGTAAAATGTACAAATTTTAAATATAGCGGAATCGAGTTCAAATTATTGACTTTATATCGTGTCAAGAAAGAACAATTTCAAAAATGAAAAGAAATAATGATATATATCGAACTCTTGTTCATTTAAATTTAATATGAATTACAACTATTATAATATGTTAAATTCAAACTAAGGTCATTTTCATGATTTTCAGAATTTAAGATTTTATTCATTGAATATAAAATGTAAAATATATAAAATGAGCAAAAATCCATATTCTCTCCCTAATAATAGGGTCTTGTTTGGCTCCAAAAAATAAAATTCCATGCATGTGCGACATTTATGATAATGACCACACACACAGAGGTAATGTATAGACTTTGACCAAACAATACAAATATTTGTTCTCATCTGTATCATAACAATTTAAATAAAATAAAAATAAAAATATGAATGGGTGATGGGTAGTAGTGGAAGATTAATAATGATTTAGAATCATATCAAATTCCTGTCATTATATGGGCCTGGCCCCATTGTGGGCCCAGACCCATAATAACCTGATCCTGGCCCACTACTGCTGGTTAATAATAATATAATGGGTAATCATAAAATTTATAATAAATCAAAATTTTGTTACATTTTGAATGTTTAGTTTATATTTAAATCATTATTTTCCCTCTTTTTCTATAAGTAATAAAAATAAAAAAAATTTCAAGTGGGCTACTTAACTTTGACTAATTATAGTTCTCACCAAAGATAACATGGCAAGAAAATTTTCTCTAAGACGAAAAGAAATTAAAAGTAAAACACAACGACATAAGCAATGTTCCACGAGTCTCTTCCATTGATCTAGCAGGAGTCTTCAAATTTTTTATGGTACCTAACATGCAAAACAATAGTTATATTGTTCGTGAGGTTAGACGGATATTATAGTAATTTGGATGTTTGTGTGTGTAGATTTATAGTAAAGTATAATTTCATCCTTACATCTGCTACCATGCCTTAATCTACATTCGATGTGCTCCCCTTTCTTGTCAATGAGCTTAATCTTCATGTGATACTTGGTAATCGAGTCTTGAGTGACAGCCCAATTCTCATACTGAACATGTTTTGTTGGGAAACCTCTTTAGTAGTATCTTTTAGTGTTATACTTATGTTTTACTCTTATCCTTCCTAATAACAACAAATATGATACAAACATAGTATCATTACATGCATCGTTGCTATTTATAACAAAGTTTTCATCATTGTATTGGCAATTTTTGTTACATATTTTCAGAAAAATTAGTCGTATAACCAAAATTGCAACATCATCTATAATACATTTTTATCATATTTATGTATGAAAATTTCGATTTGTCATTTTTGACATGAAACAATATATTGAATGATAATTTTGATGTGTTTAAGGATGAAAAACATTTGATATAGTGTTGGGGAAGGTTTGAGAAATCTTGAGCCAAGTGAAGCATGCAACATGGGATGAGGAAGATCAAGTAGCTATGGCCTATAGCTAGTGGTGTGGGAGGTTGGTTCACCATCATTATTGATCATGGTGCTTCAAAAATCATGCTTGGACTTGAAGATGAATATGAGAGAGCTTTCTCCAAGCATGCATTGGTGAAGTTATAATTGCCTATCTCACTTTTATACTTTAATAGTAAAAATTGATAGAACAAAACTCATTGACATTGTTTCATTCATTTTGCCTCCATTCAAAAGTCGTCACAAGTAAAAGCAAATCATGAAAAACTTTTTATTTGTAAGTGTTTCTATATATATACACATACACATACATAGACACATTTATATAATAGGCTAATCGTTATGTTTTACAAAACGTAATTGAATTGTTAACACTCATTTGTTAAGAATTAAAAAATTAAAAATAGGAGTATTCCGATTCTCATATTCCATATGAAATTTTGAAATATTATTTTTTATAATAAATATTCACGCTAGTTTGAGAAAATGGAATTATTTTATAATATCAAATATGTCATTTTTAGAAGAAAAAAAATTGAACAAACACGTCTGTTATAAACGGTAAATAACCGTCATATTTTTTTTTAGAAATTCACTTGATAATAGTTTATATCATTTTAGGATAGAATGAAATATTACTGAAATTAACTTTCAAGTTGAAAAGAAAATAGTCATTAATTATGACAAATATAGTAAAAAAAAACATGAGAAATATATATATTTTTTCTTTTAATTGATGGAACAAGAAAGTGAATGCAAAAATTATTGGTAGATACCAAAAGAAGGCAGGTTATTGAAAATTTGGAGAAAACATGTATACTATTTTGGTGCCTTCCATGTATTCCGGTAACTATATAGACATAAAACACTTAGGGCCCTCCATTTTATTTATTTTCAAGTAAAAAATAAAAGGTGTCACAAGACTTGTTAGAACAATTTATAGATCAAACATTACCAACAACATTGCTAGAATATCTTGTATAATCTTCCTAGGAATATAAAAAAATTGCTAAAGAGATGTTATTGAACAATTATTTAATTTGCATGGGTCTTAATTGGAATCTAAATGGTTGACAAATACTAAGAGTGTCGCAGTTGGTTAATCCAATTGTGTGAGTGGGAGAAAGTTTCAGAATCAATTCTCACTCTACACATCCTTGGTGGTGGTGGTGTAAGAAACCACTTTAGTGTGGTAAGGTGCCAAAAACTCTAGGCTAGGGTTAAGAGAATTAGTCTCTTTCCTGAACACTATTGGTTTCTTGTATATATACACCTTTAGGCTGTCGCTTATAAAAAAAAAGTATGAATCATTTATATAGTTCAGATCGAGCTGAGAATGATCACAAAATCGGTAAAATTTTTATTACTCGATTTCTTGATAACGTATTTAAGTGTTCACACTGAAATAAATAAACATTCATAATTGATTAAAATTACTATATTTGTTTCATAAGAATTTTTTTCTCTTTTTTCTTCTTCATTGGTCAAGGATTATGAAGTTAGGATTTTCATTAAGTTTAATATATTTTAACATATTGTTAGTCAATTCATATAAATAACGAGTGTCTGCTCGAGATATTGGATGATGGAAATCAATGAATATCAAGAAGGAAATTGGGTGATAGAAATGTTCGCAAGCTCGGGTCATAACACGTCTCCTATTAAGGATGTTCTTCTGTCAGCGCCAGACGATGTTATAGAGCTCCTATTGTACTACGCTCGTGTTGTGCCTCTTGTGAAACTAGTGATCTTATTTAGATTATGTTAAAGTAACGCTTCTTTTATATCTTCCCCCCAAAAAAAAAGTTATTAAAAAAAGCATACAAGTATTTCAATGCATATAGTAACCAAATCTCATTTAATATGTAATATATTAAATATTAGTATAACATTTAATTAAAAGACACAAGCATATGGTCTTGGTATGGAGGTTTGCTAACAACTTGGATTAAGAAATGGTATATTTATGAGCAAAGTAGGTCCAATGATTCTTCAATATTGTTCCATATAATTCTTGTGTCTTCATGTACTCTCTATAAAGTATGTGATTGGATTTACATTGATTTGCTCCAACTATATCATCACAAATCAAGAATTTTTTTTGTAAATAAATAGAGAAATTAGAGCTATGATTCTTCTTATACCTTATGATAAAGAAACAACCAAAAAAATTCCATGTAAAAACAAAAATCAATTTATCATCAAAAAATCTTGAATTATGATCTTTAATGATATTATATTTTTAACCTCAAATTACACTATAAAAATTGGGAGGAGCGCAAAACCTTAATTCCGGGACCAGCTCTGAATCGGATTAGTCGGCCCACGGTTGAGTGGGTTTGGACACAGGTGGTTATAAACCCAAAAAAAAAAAAAAAAGGTTGATTTAAATTTATGCAATAATGCCAATCACCAATAATTAATCTCAACCCATATCTTTTAATAGAGCCAACACAACATTATTAGGATTTGGGCCAAAATGAAGTTTATGGAAACTTCTAGGGGTATAAAGTAAAATATACAAAAGTTGAAGATGTGACAGTGTAGGGACACAGGAGAACAATTTTAACCTTTCACGGGGACAAAGGGTAAAAAGTGTGCAAAAAGGTCAAAGCCAGTAACTACCTTTTGCTCCCGCCTTTTTTTTTTTTCCGTTGATCTCGAGTAACGACGTTGAGACGATTTTACCCCTAAGAATATATTTTTCTTAAAATAAAGAGAAAAAAAAATAAATTTTGTGTAACGCAATTTTGACTTTTTGTGATCATTAATGTCAAATTTTCTATAATCTTTTCTTTCAAGTAATTTATGTATCTCAAATATTTGTACAAATGACTTGCACAATACATAAAAATTATTCTATTAATGAATTGGTTTAGTCGTAACACGTCACATGTATTATATATTTCATAAGACGGACGCTACGTATCAATTTTTTTTAATCTATCAATTGAGTTACAAACAGAGGGTGATTCTCACAATTTTAACTCAAATAATCCACTCATACCGACGATACCGTCAACAAAAAATTCAAAGTGTTTAAACCGTCTTACCCAACCTGTATTGGTAAATTATGAAGTACAAAAATATGACATACTCCCTCCGTCCCAAAATGAGTGTTCTACTTTCTATCTTGAGAAAAATTAAGAAAAAGTTAGTTAGTGTGGTATGTTTACTATTGTATCCTTATGATCATGTATTTAGAAATTCTAACTAATTTTTTATAAGAGTATTATTGACAATTCATGCATAACTAATTTACTAGAAAAAGAAACAAAACACTCATTTTAAAACAAAACTACAATTGAAACAAGACACCCATTTTGAAACGGAGGGAGTTTATATCTCCCACATAAACTGTCACATTACTCTACACCTTGAGATTAAAGAACTTAAACACAATCGAATTAGAACAAAATCAAGGTAGTATAATTATACAAATCAAACATTTTATACATAGATTCGCAATCTAAATTAAAACTCTAATATCTTCTTTGTTCGTATCCAAAATGACGTGATCTCAATTGCCAACTTTAATGCAAAATTACAAAAACATAATCTAGCCATTATTTTCATTCCCACTTTCAAAACAAGACCGCATAAAGTGGCACAAAAGGAGTAAAAATTAGATTTTTTTTTTCTTCTTCCTTCTTTTGCGCCACTAAAAACTGCAAAGCGCAAAAAAAAGCAATAACCATGGTGATAAGTGATGGCATGCAGTGAGAGAGAGAAGAAGAGAGGATTCGGAGAAATGGGTCGTTTTCAAATACATATATATGTTAAAAAAGGCAAGAGTGTGACCCACCAGAGAAGACCCATTGCTTTGGACAATTGCAATCCATGCCTTGAACACCACCTGCTTGACGAAAATGGCCAAAGAAGCTTGCCAACACCTACACCTCCAACTGGCTCTCTGTCTCTCTGCCTCAACCCCACTATCGTTCTCTTCTTTATCTCTCCACATTCCATTTTTCTCTTCTCTCTCTCACCCCAACTCTCTCTTTCCTATCCGGATTCATGGACCGCATCGACAAGCAGCAGCAGTCCTTGGCCAAGAGTTCGAGGCATCAGTACAGTGAATGGTAATTTTTTGATCCATTTCTCATGCTTTCTGGTGCTGTGAGCTTTGATTTTGAGCAAGTCTATGCAAAATCTTTAGTGGGTTTTGACTGTTTTTGTATTCTGAGAATTGGGTTCACTTGAGTTTTGGGAATTGATTGATTGTTGTTGCTTTTAATGGATTTGGTTTGTGAGTACTAAGGTTGGTGGTTGATTGATAAGTTTACTTTGAGCAATGCATTGGACTGCTTTCTCTTAGGAAATGGTTGTTATAGTTCACTTGAATTTACTTTGAAAGCTTTGGTTTTTCAATTTGATTTCAGTAAGTCTATGCAAAATCTATAGTGGGTTTTGACTGTTTTTTGTATTTTGAGAATCGGGTTCGCTTGAGTTTTGTGAACTGATTGATTCTTGTTGCTTAGGTTAGTTTGAGCAATGCATTAAACTGTTTTATATTAGAACTTGGTTGTTGTAGATCACTTGAATTAACTTTTAAAGCTTCTTCACACTTATTCACTCTATTACGGTGTTTTAAATTAATGCTGTTACTTGTGAGTTTTGGTTGTTGGGAATATAATAAATTAAAGGGTGTTTTGGTTCTCAAGTGTTTTTGTTAGTTCTTTTGAGGGTTTTGATATTTGTGATTATGAGTATTATGGATTCACAGACTTTATGTTGGATCAATCTTTAGGTTGCAAGTGTTAACACACGATCACTTGACACACTTATCATTTTCTCTTTTTATGCTACAAATATATGGTTTCTTTTTCAAGTACGTTAAGGAATTAATAACAAATTTATGTTGGTTGCAGCTTCTATGTTTGTAAGATTTATAACTTCATTGGGTCTATAATAAGCGTTTTATTATGTTGTAGGATTTTTAGGGACGTCCCCAGCGATATCATGATAGAAGTGGGTGGAAGGACGTTTGCTTTGCATAAGGTAACTAAGTCAGTACATTGTTTAGCGTTTTTGTTCATTGCTTTCCTTTCTGTAACAAGATCATAGTCAGTGAAGTGTTCTCTTAGGGTCATTACCAGATGCCTTTGTTTGTACTACTGAGAAACACCCTGAATTAGGGTGTGAAGATCTAGAGTTCGTATATTCTTATTTTCTCCTGAAGTATCAAAGTGTTTGGTTTGTTCTAGTTTGATTTTCGTTGTCCATAAAATTTAGTACATAATACATTCTACTTTAGGCATAGCAACCACAGATTTGGTTAATCTTCAATGTCAATTGCAGTTCCCTCTTGTCTCTCGAAGTGGGAGAATACGAAAGTTAGTTGCGGAGAATAGGGATTCTGATATCTCCAGGGTGGAGCTTCTTAATCTACCAGGAGGTGCCGAGGCATTTGAGCTGGCAGCAAAGTTTTGTTATGGTATCAACTTTGAGATCACGTCAGCAAATGTAGCGCAGCTGTGTTGTATTTCTGATTTCCTTGAAATGACAGAGGAATATTCAAAAGATAATATTGGCTCCCGCGCTGAGGAATATCTCGACAGTGTCGTCTGCAAGAGCCTAGAGTTGTGCGTTGAAGTTTTGCAGCAATGTGAAAACCTACTTCCTCTTGCAGATGAACTCAGAATAGTTAGTCATTGCGTTGATTCAATAGCTTCAAAGACCTGTGCAGAGCAAATTGCTTCCAGCTTCTCGCGCTTGGAGTATAGTAGCTCAGGGAGGCTTCACATGAGCAGGCAGGCTAAAAGTGACGGGGACTGGTGGATAGAGGATATTTCTGTTCTTCGAATTGATTTGTATCAAAGAATCATTACGGCTATGAAGTGTCGCGGGGTTCGTCCAGAGAGCATTGGCGCATCCCTTGTGAACTATGCCCAGAAGGAGTTGACGAAAAAATCTAGCTTGTGGAATCCATCGAGCCAGCAGAAAGTTGATATGATTTCCGGATCAAATGGACACGAAAAGCTCGTAGTTGAGACAGTTGTCAGCCTTTTGCCCGTCGAGAAACTCGCTGTTCCAATCAGTTTCCTTTTTGGGCTTTTGCGAAGTGCTGTGTTGCTTGATTGTACAGTTGCTTGTAGGCTTGATTTGGAGAGGAGGATCGGGTCTCAGTTAGATATTGCCACTCTTGATGATATTTTGATCCCTTCCTTCAGGCATGCCGGTGATACATTATTTGATGTGGACACGGTTCATAGGATCTTGGTAAATTTCTCTCAGCTAGATGACAGTGAAGATGATATGAAAGATGCTTCTGTTTTTGAATCCGATAGTCCTCGTTCACCTTCCCAAACTGCATTGTTCAAAGTTTCCAAATTAGTTGACAATTACCTTGCTGAAATTGCACCCGATGCAAACCTAAAGCTGATGAAGTTCATTGTCATTGCCGAGTCTTTATCAGACCATGCACGTACTGTCCACGATGGGTTGTATCGAGCCATTGATATTTACCTGAAGGTACATTTTTTGATCACTCAGCAAATTAATTTCGGATGTTGTTATAGTTAGGGACATTGGTTTATCAAATTTATTTATATCTGATTCATGTACGGATACATGTTTCAGGCACATCAGAATTTATCAGATTCAGACAAGAAAAAGCTCTGCAAAATGATTGATTTTCAGAAGCTCTCAGAAGAAGCTGCCGCACACGCAGCACAAAATGAGCGTCTTCCTCTCCAGTCCATAGTTCAAGTGCTTTATTTTGAGCAATTAAGGCTCCGGAATTCCTTGAACTGCTCGTACCCCGATGACGACCCCAAGCCAATGCATCAGTCATGGCGTATCAGCAGTGGTGCACTCAGTGCAGCAATGTCTCCACGGGACAACTATGCATCATTGAGGCGAGAAAACAGAGAGCTGAAACTTGAGCTAACTCGGTTAAGGATGAGACTAAATGATCTAGAAAAGGAACATGTTTGCATGAAAAGGGACATGCAAAAGTCTAATTCTCATAAATTTATGAGCTCATTCTCGAAGAAAATCGGTAAGCTCAGCTTTTTTGGACATAGTTCTTCAAGGGGATCAACTTCTCCCTCGAAGCATTCGCAAAGAACTGATTCTAAAGTGATAGAGAGAACTTGTGTAAGCACAGATTAGATGTTTCATATTACGCTTTCCTCATATTTGTCGAGTGTTGATTAACTGCACTCTGCAAGTCATGTCCTGGTAATGTTTTTAGCCACCTTGTATATGAATTGTGGTGCTTTTGTTCAGCAAAAGAGAGAGTAGACAACTCTTTTGAGTGTCTAATGGAATTGGTGAGTGTAGCTTTCATGTTGTTTGAATTATACATATTTTGTGAATGTTGGCTCTTTTCATGGCAACATTTGGGTCGTGATAAACAAGAGATTCTAACTTTAGTACTAACCCGAGTATGAATCGAGCTCACATACGACATAACCTTGATGTATGATTTCCCTCGTCTTTATCTTTTTTATTTCACAATTATATCTGTAAATAATGGTTCCGTCTTCATTACGCTGAGGTTGATATTGAACTTAGTTTGTGGAGAATCATGAATCCGTTTCAGTTATAGGGTTGTGCTTTTTGTAAACCAGCTTATTGTTTATATTTTTATACGAATATCCTTCTTATATGGGATGTATTGAAGCATTCTGAGATTGAAAGAGAAAAAAAATTGCATCCTTAACTCAGCTGTACATTTATAGTGACAAAATTATAGGAACAAGGCGCGAAGAAGATGCACGATCTACACGCTAAGGTCGTGAACAAGGTAAGAAATCCGGAAACTCTATTGAACTATAAGTGACTCTCTCCTGCATCTCTTTTTCATTTGACAAAACAAAAGTTACCTTATGACGTAGAAACTTACGAGCACTGTCATGCTTTCTTAAGCAGGATTTTAACCCGGCAACCTGTTTTCTGCACTTAGACTCCACAGCATCATACATGACCAGAGCTCTACTCATCTCATTATCTGAATCCACGTTGGTTCGGTGGTTCTTGTTGGTATTTGTCTCAGGCCAAAACCCGACTTGGGATTGCCTCTTGACCTTCTCATCCGAAACTCGCTCCCTCGGGCTTGGGCTTGCACTTGCTCCATACCAGCATGAGACCAGAACAGGTGGTTTCTTGATGCCTTTACTCTGTGCTTGGTCCATATATGGCTTTTGTTTAGAAGATTGCTTAGCAGATTGTTGAGTACTAACAATAATTTCCTTCTTCGCAGTCTGGACCAGCTGCCGAGAATATTGGTTCTTGTGCTTTTTGATCAGCTTGTAGATGGTCTTGTTGGGCACAATGAGGAAAACTTTTCCAGGAACCAGAACAGACTCAGGCTTGACCACAACCCACGGGAACTTGAAAACATCTGGCCGCGTGACGCTGTGCCGGGGATTCTTTCTCATGACTTCCGCGGCGGTTATGGGTTCTCTGTGAATCTCCACAAGCCTGCCTGGATGCACCAGTTTCAGGACACCATTTTCTCTTGCGGTTGTCGCCGCCATTGTTGCTTAGAGGTTAACGTACCTGAGAAATGGAGAAGAGAGAATGAGGAGCAACATGTTTCTCATTCTTATATTGGCTTCTTTTTAGGACAATGACAAGAAAGTTGGCGATTGGTACAATGAAAGATCCTTGGACAACTTGTGTGCGTTTGACATGGACTTGTACGGCAACTCAGGGTAATGATCTTTAGAGAGTGCTGATGGGCTCTTCCTGAATCTTGTCCTTTTCTTTTGGAAGTGTTGTGAGCAGTGACATTGTGGGTTTTAGCTCTTTTTCTCATCTTTTCAATAGTTTCATTATTGCTTGTAAGTATAGGTGGCGGTTTCGGGTTTTGGTTCGGATTTGGTTTGATATAGCCTAACCTAAATTCAACCCGAGAGGACTTCACTTTCTCAGGTCGGGTTTCACTTTTTTGGATAAGGTCTGTGAATTCGGGCCAGTCTATCATGGGTGCTTTTCCTGAAACTAGTTTTCTAATACAACACAAAATACAAGAAGAAAGGTCTCAAGTAAAGCCAATGAATAAGTAATCACAAGAGTCAAATTGGCTTAAAATGGATAAAGATGTCTCAAATCTTCAGATTATCATTACTTAACAAATCAGCTACGTGTTGACTGATGAGAACAATGTGTTTCATGAACTAAACATGATGATCTAATCTCAACATAGCCTCCTAGGAAGCATCAAAGATCAAGCAAGACCAGCTTCATGCTAAACTTTAAATACACTAAAAAAATCTCAGAACTGCTAAGCTTCAGCAAAGAGTTCTGATTATCTAGGCAACTGATGCAGATACAATGGCACACAGCTAATATATGATGGATAAACCAGTTGCCGCATCTGGGTTTCACTTCATTGTTTATTTGTCGCCTATGCCTTGTTTAGATGAGATCGCAAAATGGCACAAATTGACAAATACGATGTAGTTTCTATTCTTATCAACGCATATATTGGGGAAAAACCAAATAAAGAAAGACAATCCAAGATCTTACATAGAAAATGACAGTCAAGGAGGAACTGAACACATATTCATAGTTGGAATGAAGCAAAATATCCTAAAATAGTAAACTCCCCTTAATCTAACATTTTGAGAAACAATGAAACAACATGGGTACGACTTACGATTTCCATTAATATAATCTTATTGTCAAGGATCTCACCAATTCTCATCAACAATGTGTCAATGTGAGAGTTCAAGTTGATTTGGTGTAGAATCGGACGCCGAAAGCCAGACCCAAGATCATCAAGGGAAAAAAGAACTGAAGGAGCTTGATAATGAACTCCGTCGTCTTGTCTTGGTTGTACTGGGGCTGCTTGGGAGGCGTATAAGTTGTCTTGGTGGGGATGGTTGAGGAATCGATATTACCAACATACATTTCATCCATCATTGCTCTTGCACTGCTACTGTGGCCGACATCCTCAAAGTCATCAGTTGCATCCTTCCCTGCAAACCGCGCGACATGTTAAGGGAAAAAATACTATTGATAAATGATCGCATAAATCACAGTCAAGTGTAATAAGGAAAATGTTGAGAACAATGCTGCTTTTCTAATACCTGTGGCAGACAACAAAACCTCGTCACCACCGGGATGATCCTCCAAGAACTTTGTCACATCATATACCTGTTTCATTGCATTTAAATAATGAAAATGTAAAGGTGGTGTAAAATGAAGAATGAAATGGTAAAAATCAGGTTAATAAGCAAGGTTAGAAGTGAGCGTTCCCTAATTTTTCATGAACTGGACAAAATTAAATAACTGACACTTCAAAGATCCTAAGAAATAAATCTTGCTATGTGATCCTACAATCCCAGAACATATGCATATATGAAGGCAACATGTCCTTGCAAAGAGCCAAGATATGCAGACCGGGGAGAAGCGTTAAGTTCAATACTTTTTAGTCCAACTCGGTTTTTGGTTCATAATCTTCCCTACTCGAGAATAGAAGAATACTAAAGCCCACGAACCCTCAAAAAAGGCTCCTCATTTTCCAACATATACTTTATCAGTTCTCACATACAATATTGAAGCTTGACTAGATCTAAGATTCTAAGAAAGAAGGTAGAACAATTTAAACTCAGTAAACAATCTGTATTAAAAAATACCCGATTTATTTATTATTTATGCAGACTTTAGTCTAAACTTCCTACCATCAACCTAAAAAATTTAGCTTTCAATTCCCATTCATGCACGAGCATCAGTGATATTCACAAGTAGGACAAAAGCTCACCAAGAGTTGAGCCTTGCTTAGATTTCAAAACCTAACATCATCATTATGTTTGAACAATGAGTAGTCAGCAAAAATCGGATTGAGATATTAAATGTCGGGTCACAATAAGCTATCAATATCATTGTTTGATGATTTTACAAAAAATAAGCTCGGCACAAATTAGTATGCTTACATAAGGAGAAAAGGCAATAATTAGATATTGAAGGGGTAAAAATCTTACTTGCATACTGATCTAAGGATTTTACTTATAAATCCAGATCACATAAGAGATCTATGTGCTCAGAAACAAAATTCTACCATTTGTGTACCATCAAATCCTAAACCCAAATGGAAAATCACAACATGGATAATATGATTCAAGCACCAGAAAACACCAACAAAACAAACAAAAAAACAAGAAACAAACGAAGAGCCCCAAAACTAGAACTAAAAAACAAGCTCTACTCAAAAGCCAACACCCAACAAAAATCCCATAAATCAAAATCAAGCAACGATTCTAGTACAACATAATCGAAACAATCCACAAAAACAAGAGATGAAAAATTTAAAATTTCCCCAAACCCAGATCCAATCAACACGATTACTAAACCCCAATACACTAGAGACGATCAGATACAAAACCCAGACAAGTAAAATCGATGAAGAATCAAAACACATTACCTTGCCGTCAATGATGAGCCAGCAGTCCTTGGGATTGTTGTGCTCAGCGACCTCGGTCAAAGTGAAGACCTTGCCCTCGCCGCCACCCATTGGATTAGAAAGAGCAGAAAAAGCAGGAAGATTTGGAAACCCTTTTGCGGCAGAGACGAGAACTGAGAAGCTCGGTGAAAATGGAGATATGGGATCGGAAATGTTGGGTTGTTGAAGACAGTCAAGATAGATTTAGTTGGGTGAGAGGTTGGTGGAGAAAATGGGTGAACATATGGGCTTGTCACCAGCCAACTGTTTTTAAGTTAGAAAAATATTATACGGGTCAAATATTGCAAAAATATTTGTGCAAAATACATGTTTTTTTTAGCGAAAATTAATTAATTTTATTAATTAACTCCAACAGAAATGGTACAAGTTAATGTGAGAGGGTTATATTATTGAAAAACAACCAAACCAAACCGACTAAAACAAAACTAAAAACCTAACTAAAACCTTCAAAAAAGCTTAACCAATCGTCTATCTTGAGAAAAGAAGCAAAGTCTCGTACGGTTGAGTCAGAGCCTCGGCCAACGCCTATCCCTAACCAGACCTCAGAGAGTAAAACCGGACCA
>JAYMTA010000966.1:0-22703 GCA_036897625.1 Pelargonium cotyledonis
GCAGCCTAGTGCTCATCCATAACATCGTTAGTTACATGTCAAAAAGACAAAAATACCCCCCATTTTTTATTTTTTATTTATAAATATAAATAGTAATAAAAAAAGAAGAACAGATATGGGTTACAGTCCTCCAAGCTCCGACGTGGGCTTCTCTCGAGTTGTGAGCTCCGCCGCCGTCGAACCATGGCGATGGCGTCCTCGAGCGAAGACCACGACCAGATCTCGGTTCGAGCTCAACCTTCCAACGTCCACGTCGACCACGTCTGTTGCATAGCCTCCACCCGGCCCCGCCGCCCTCGCCTCCTACGCCATTCGACCGCCCTCCGTCCTCGCCTCCAGATCTGGTCCATGGCTGGAATCGCGAGCTCATCCGGCGTTACATCGAACTCGTTTGGCGTTACAGCGAGCTCCGTCTCCTCGAGTCGTCTCCAACGAGTTAAGTCATCTGATTTTTGTCTCTAATTTGCCTCCAGCAAGGTTTCTGATTTGCTTTGGCCTCAGATCTACATGATGGTGGGCTTGGTGATTCTTCGTCTCCGGCGATGTGGCAAGGAGGTCGGTGGCTCTTCGTCTTCACGGCCGATGTGGTTGTGGAAACAAATCTGAACCAGATTTGAAACCAGATTTGAACAAAATTAGTGTTTGGAATAGGTTAGTTTTTGGATTATGGATAGTATTTTGTCTGCTTTTAGTGTTCGGTTTGTTCATAAAATAAATGAATTAGTAAAATAAAATTCAACAAAATTAATATTTTGGGAAGAGTTTGAAGATTTCGGTAAAAGTTTAAAGAAACAAGAAGGATGAAGAGCACAAGGATAAATTAGGTATTTTAAAAAAAAATTGAACATGTGAACAATACATGATCCACTTAAACGAATTTTTTATTAGTTTTAATTGACATGACACTAGACTGTATAGTTTAGCATAGTCGAAAGTTATAAAAAATACTTCAGGAGCGCAACGAGCAAAATATATATAGTTTAGGGGTGCCAGTGCCATCTGCAATTCCTTCATTTTTTTTATTATAAAAAAAAATTATGTTTTGCAATTGAATTTGATGACTTTTATATTATGTACTGTGAAAATAAATTTGAGTTTGATTAAGTGGTAGATGATTTTATTGGGAATGAAAACACATGAAACTTAGCAAACAATAGATACTCAAAAGTATGTCGCCTCTTTCTATGCTAGGGTTTGAGGTACTATTGCAGCCGTCTTTGGCGGCTCTGTCATCGGAGCTTCGCCTTCTGCTCACCATCTCTACTCTCTATGTTTTCTCTGCCCAACCGGAGTTCCGCCCTCTGCTCACCACTTGATTTCACAGTCGGTGTCACCAGTAGACGCTGGAGTCCAAGCAACGCACCGTATTCACCATATATGGGTCTTACCAGCATCCGTCGTCACTACTATTTTCACTGCCGAAAATTGCAGCTTTGCCGCTTATCATTTTTTGGTAGTTCTTTAGTTTTTTAGTTGTTTCTTATGTGGTCTGTCTTCCCTTGTTGGAAGTTTGTTGGTGCATATTTATTGGTAGTTTTGGTATGTCTTCTCTCATTAGAAATGGTTGCTATGATGATTCACGGTCCAATATGGATAGTAAAGCCTGAGATAGTTTGTCAGGTCTCGCGTTAGGTACCGGGAGGCCAGGATTGGTCTGTTGTCTTGGAGGTTTTTTTATTTTATGTTTGGTTATGGCTCGTTCCTTGTTGGTCTTTATGATGTAATCGAGACTATGTTCGCAGCCATGAGGTCAGGAATCAACGATGTAGGAGCTTGGGTTCGCTTAGTCGTTACTTCTATGTTCTGGTTCATTTTAATTATATCAGTATGTCTAGATGTATTGAAATTTGAGTATTAATAAATTTAAGATTTACTCAAAAAAAAAGAAAAAAAAAGTGGTAGATGATTTTAATTTGAAATTAAGAAGAGGAGGAGAAAATCAAATAAAAATTAGAAAATACATATGGTTAGTGTGAATATATGTGGTATGGATAGTATATATATCACGATGGGATGGTTGGAGTATAACGAATCAACGGATAGGATGGGCTCCGAAGTATTTGTAACAGTTCCATTTCCAGTTCCACCACTCCAAATCATTTCAATTTTCAACCCAACCTCTTCCTTCACAGGTCACACACAACATCACAATTCACTACCGGTCTCTTATCCTCTGCAACCGCCGCACAAACCAACCAGATCTCTCACCGTCAGTGCTCGCCACACCCCGTGGGTCCCTCAAATCGACGGTTCTCACCTCCGCTCCGTTTTAGATTTCTTTTATTTTTGCCTCCAAACACCAGATTTTCAATCAACACAGAACAGAACTCGCCACACTCGTCTGTTCCTTCTCCTTCCAATTCCGTCTCCTCGACTCGTCTCGTCTCCTCCTTCTGACTCACTGCAGGTGCAGAGCAGCATTTGGTTCCAAAGCTTGGGAACCGCAGAAATGGCGGAGGAAGAGTATGAGGGATCGGAACTTAGCGACTCGCAGAAGTTGGAGATCGCCAAATGGTTCCTGCTCAATGCTCCTGCCGGCGAAATCAAATACATCGCCAAAGGTCATTTCTCATTTTCTTACTCCATCTCTATCTCACTTACTCGCTCCGTTTCTCAATTTTCGCTGATTCGCTCCGTCATTTATGCGCTCGTCTGTATCGATTGACGAGTTTCTGTTTCGTTTTTTTCCTTTCAGATTTGCGATCGGTTCTGGATGACGATCGCGTGTACAACGAGGCGGCAGCGGAATCGTTTCCGCAGTACAATAAAATGCACATGATTTGCCTTGAAATGCCTAGCCGATGCGGTGAAGTATGTTTCAGATTCAGTCCTTGTTTCTGTAAATGATACATTTCATCTTTGGAATTGTTAATTTTCATCTATTAGGGTTTTATCTTATCCATTTTGAGCTTTAATGCGTTTTTAAAAGTTGTTACTTAGGGTATAATGTTATCTATTTCGAGCTTCAGTGCCTGTTGGTACTTTTAGGAGTTATGGGGGTAGGTTATGTCAATTTACATTTTTGATGTTAGGTCAAGTAGTTGAGTATAGGTTAACAAGAATGGTACTGTAAACCAACCTAAACAAATTAGTTCATTTTATATTGGAATTTGTAGCATTGCAATTGTTCTTTTATGAAGGGGATGATCGAGTATTACACTTACCAAAATTAAATTCGTATTCCCCTCATTGCATTTCTGATATTTACTTCTCAATGGACATACTTTGCATTTTATTTTCTTTCCAAACTAGTTCCGAGAGTAACAGATTTAATTGCTATGCATTTATTTGGAAGCCAGAATCCTGATTGATGTCAGTTTTATATGTCACTTTCTGTTGGCAGGTGATGATAACCTCCTTCGGGGAGCTTGATGGAAATAGTTATCTTGATCCGAGGAATGCTCAAGTTGCTATAGTGGACCATGTAAACCAAGTAAGATATGTTCTTAATCAAGAATCTTGCTCACTTTGGCTACTTGCAAAAAAGCTACTACTTAGTTATGAAATTTTTGCCATAGTCTTTGTTAAGGTGAGTCATGAATGTAGTGGATGACATGATCTTCCATACTTCAACATACTCATTTTGGATTTCTTTAGTTGACAATGAAATCCCTAAAAAAGGCAAGGAAAGAGAAAATTGAATCACTCATTTTATTATTTTGCATATATTCAGTACCATAAGTTTCTTTGATTGTATTAATTTTTATTTAATTTGTGATGGAGACTGTTGGTCTAGATCAGAAACACTTGTAAATCATACTTATTCATTTCTTGTTTCTTGCTTATAAAATCTTCCATGCTCTCTAGTTCTTATTTTCTTTGAATTTGTTTAACATTATATTGTGTTTAATTTTTGTTGTTAATTTCTTTCCTTAGCTTTCATCTCCTTTTTAGTATAATAACATGCTAAATTGATCCAGGTTTGTACAGACGTGAGACCTGCAACTGATGAGGAACTTTCATCTGCATATGTTGAAGAATTTCGGTATGGTTTACAGCTCTCTGTTTATCCATAGTGTAAAATTCTTTTTGACTGATTTCAGTTTGAGCTCAGACATAGTAACCTCAAACATCTCACTAAGCATTTGTAGTTGATATAGAAAGCTAATGAAATTTAAATATTCTTTTTATGTGTGGGCATGCAATGAGAAAGGAAAGGAAAATGAATTATGTTATTCTTGAAACGTTGTGTATATTTATTTACTGGTATTCCATTACAAAGTGAATCTTAAATTATGACTTGTAGTTGGTTTTAAATTTTTTGAAATGTCTCATTTTAATACGCCAGGTATCATTTCTTTCTTTCCACTTATGGAGTGGAATAAAAATGTGGGCCTGCTGAAATGAATTTATTGTCTATATTCTCATTCTTTTTCTTTTTGGCTGTCTAATAGTGAAAGATACTACCTTCACAATTCCCTTCATTATGTTAAATGCAAGCAGTGTTAATTTTCATTAATTTCGATTTTCGATCCTATATTTGGTGATCTATCATCTAATCGACATTTAATTTATGTAGTTATTTTTATAGTATGCTACTGCTCATGAGAGCTGTGCAATTTATAATTTCTGTTTAATTTGAATGTACATGGTTCGCATTTAAGACCTTGAACGGGAAGAATATGTGTTCTATAATTTATGTTATTATGTTGAATTAAAACAAATCTGGGATTTTTGCCGGTTGAAGTGATGTCATATAGATGTTGCTTTTTTTTTCTCTTCCTTATTAATGCCATTTTCATTATGGCAGATGTGCTCTAGATGCTGAGATACTAAAGTATGTTGGTGAAGTTTATCCAAAAGGTTTTTGTTCAGTCTACTGTGTAAATGGGAAGGATGTGGAGGAACCAGGGTCTGATTTTGAGCTTGTTGTGGTGATTTGTGCTGCTAGACACAGCCCACAGAATTTCTGGTTTGTGAAAATCTGTCAAATTACATTTTCTTCTCTTTTGTTAAACTAATGTGCTATTATATTTGGCTGTTTCCTCCGTGCTTCATTGCTATTTAACTGTAGAGTGGCTTTGGGGATGAGTTACTATTTGTTGCTGTTCTTGTTTGTTTTCATGGTATGGTTTAGTTGCAGCCTTGCAGGATCGGACACTGTCGTAGATTTTGTCGAAGATCTAATTACAGATATAGACATAAATAGATATCAATTGAAATTTGTTATTGTATGTCAAATAGGAAAATGACTCTGTTGTAGCCTATATGCACAGTGTAAAGTTTAATGCATGAATATCAAGAAAAATCAAGTTCAATCAAGATCATCAAGAAATTATGAATTTAACATGGTATTAGGGTCTATTGATCCTCTATTTTGACAGTCTATTGAGTCTTCCTTATTTTTGGTAGTAGTCCTGGGTTGCTTGCCCAATCAATACTTTTATTCTTTCTTCTTCATCAGTTAATGAAAAAAGTTCAACTTATTTTTCTGATCTATTGTTTTTTCAATTATTATTATTGCTCTACATGCAAAAGCTTATGCTTGCTTGTGAGGGGAGTATCTCATAAACAAGCTAGCCCTAGTCTCTTTTTCTGGCGCCTTTCTTTTCATAGCTGGTCTTCTTTCTCTTCAACTTTTCTTTTTCTTAAGCTACTTTCATGCTAGCAACAAACCTCATCGTTCAAGTTCAGGTTTTTTTTTTTTTTTTGGTTAAACCATGGGTTTCTTGAGAGGGCCCGCGCACCATTGGCGGTTGGCACCTTTAAGCCGTTTTACCACACCCAGACTAATCCCATTCGGAGCTGGTCCTGGGGTTAAGGTTTTGCGCTCCTCCCAATCGCGGCTGTGGGGGATCGCAAGTTCAGGTTTTGGATAGGGAGTAGTATTAGGTGGTGATAGTTATGGGTCAAATTTTCATCATTATCACCGTTATCTTCCCACCTAGTTCCACTGTTTTTATTTATTGTTCTTTACTTGTTTTAGTTTGAGCCTTTGAGGGGAGTGTTGAAGAAGTAGTTGTAATTCAGTTAGATGTCTAATTAGAATTAGATTCAAACTTGTTATGAATATCAAGAAGAAAGAATTTAGCATCAAGAAATTCATAAATTTACCAGATTCCAAGGAACTTTGCAAGTTTTGGCACCATATTGGATAATTTTGGGTCTTTCATAATCTAATTGGAAGTCCTAAACCCAAAAAGGAGAGAACAAGAAATAAAGATATTATGTCAAGTTGTTTAGTGGAATTGAAATTGACTCCATTGAAGGCGATTGGACCAATAAGATAATAGATTTAAATCCTTGCTCATGCTCTCAAGGTTTACTACTTGGAACTTGGAAAAGGATAGGTCGTATATTCAGCTTAGAAGAAATTGCCTATGCACTTTGAAGCTGCCTACCCCTCCTCATCAAATGTTAATGCTTGAAAATCTAACTGGTGGGTTTCCTAGAAGAAATTAGAATTCCAATTCTAGACCTTTTCCTTTAAAACATTTCTTTTTTGAACTAACAAAGTAGTATATTTGTAGGGAAACATATTGTATTGGATTCCTAAACAGGCTGTTCAGGAAACTTTCATTGCACTTTTAAAATCTGAAGCTCCATGGTCAAGTATATAGAATCTGACTAGATTTACTACTTGCTGAATTTCATCTAACAGGGAATTTTCAAATTATAGTTATGCTATCAATGGCAAAGCTTCGCTGTCAATGAGCTCTGCTTCATAAATTTGGTGTTATAGGTCCCCCATTCTTCCATTAATCATCCTTTACACGGTCAGGGATGTGAATTGCTGAGTATTTGAGAAATTATGCGGTATACTGTCAATACCTGTACTCTTGGATATTCTTGCCTATAGTCAACCTTGAACATATAAGTTTCCTTATTTACCCTTTATGACAATGTATATCACTTGTGTAGGATGTAATAAAGTAAATTAAAAGTATATTGAATATAGGGTGATTGTGAGTGCATTTTAATTTGGTGCTGAAAGAACTTGTGCTGTAAAATTGGCTTGTTATTTTAGGGCATACAATTATAATAAGTTCTTTGTTGATACATGTTGTATTGTTGCTTTTCTACCGTACCAGAAGACCTTTGGGCTTCAAGGATAGTATCTTGAAACAGTTCCACTTTCGTATGGCTAATTAATATTCTATTTGCATCTGGTGTAGCAATGGGAGTTGGCGCTCTGTATGGAACATTGAGTTCAAGGATGAGTTACAAATAATTGAACTAAAAGGCAAAATTCAGGTACATCTCAATTTTTTTTTTCATTGTTCTAGGTTTGTGGCTTCAGGTGCTCCATGCAACCCTTGGTCTCTGGTTACTCTATACACGATAAATATGCAATAATCAATATTTCTGCCTTCTCTTCTTTCAGGTTGTTGCTCATTATTTTGAAGAGGGAAATGTGCAGCTAGATACAAAAAATGCATTCAGAGATTCAACAATTATTCAGGTCACTATAATTTCATATCTTTTGTTCAGTCCTTTGGCATGGTTTCTCAGTTCTATTTCTTCTTTGTTGTTAAAATTACTGTTCTCTCTAATATACTCGTAAACACGTATAAAGGATAAAATGTTGTAATTTGATTTGTGAACCTTAGGGTAGACAATGGAGTTACTATGTGTAGAGCCTTCTTGGATGAAAATAAAAATGATTGGTATTTTTGGTGGCAAAAGGTCGTCCTTTCTGGTTTTGTTGGCCTGATAGTTTTTAAAGAACGGGTTACAACTTAAAACATGTTGATTACTCCACCCGTCCCAAAACTTGTCAACTTTACTTTTTTTGTTAGTTTGAATTTCCAACAGTATCCCTAAGTTAACAACTTTGTTAGAACCCCTTGAGTTTGTCACAACAAGGCTCATGGGGTTTAAAGGAGAAAGTCCAAAATCCCAACTGACTTATCCTTAGATTTTATAAATTTGGTTAAGTGGAGACTTATTTTGGGACGGAAGAAATTCTATTTATCCTGTATGATAATTCGAAACTCAGGTCTAGACCACTTTTCCCGACGTTCAAGAATAGAAAATGCTACTATTGAATCTTTTGTTGACTTTTAGTTCTCACTTGATTAAATTTTCAATAAAAAATCGAGCAACTTAATAGCCCATATAATTTAGTGCCACTGTGCCAGAGGATGCTGTTATATCATTTTCTCCATAATAACTTTCCTAATGGTCTACTGACTGCTATCATGAGAGAGGTTATTGTTATGCTTTCTTGTGATGAACCATTTATTGGAAATCTGTTCACTTGTTGATACTTAACATACATGCTTCAGGCAATGCACCTGAACAGTTGCTCTTGATTAGTAGTACTCTTTTATAGGTATTACATTGCACATTATTGATTTCTTATTAACTCACTTCAGTCGCCTGAAGATTGTGCAATTAGCATTGCCAACATTATTCGTCATCACGAGTCGGAGTACATGGCATCTCTTCAGGTTTTCAAATTTTCAATTTATCTCTTTCCTTGTTGCTTGTTTTGTTAAAGCTTGTTACTGATGCAATATTCTGGCAGGGTTCCTATTCAAAATTGCCAGATACCACTTTCAAGGTACTAGTTACATTGGAATATTATATTTTTCTTTTCTTTTGTCAGAAGAAAAGTGACGTCAGAATATCTCATGAGATTGCAAAGTAATGCCCTGCTTGTTTATGAATTACTAGGTTCTTGTGTAGCTATTGCAGGTATAGGCCTTGGGGACTGGGAGTTATAGATTATGTAGTTGGATATTAAACACTCAATGTATGAGCTTAAAACTCATACTATTAGGTTCATGTTGTGGTGCCTCTCTGCTAAAAAAACATCAGTAACTTGAGTGCATTACTTTGGATTCCCTATGTGGTCTCGGCTTTGAGCCTCTCTGGTGACGGTATACTATATATAAATAGCCGATAAAAGAAAAAAAAACTGGATGTATAAAGTAATATTCATCCACCCATCCCCTGATACTCTCCTGCTACTGACTTGGGAATCAATTAGCATTTGTAGAGTACTAATTTTTCATACAAGGTAAGGTTCTGCATGAAGCTACTGGGCATGTTTGTAGGTATCTACTGGGATAAATGTTTATAATTCTGTTTATCTCACTTTCGAGACGATGCCAACTTATTTGTGAAACCTATGTTGTACTGCAGGATCTACGTAGGAAACTTCCAGTTACACGAACCCTATTCCCATGGCAGAACACTCATCAATTGAGTCTTGCAACTCTTGCAAGAGACATCACGAAACAACTTGCAGTAGTCAAAAAGTGAAAGTAAGCACGAAACCAAAAGCTGAGACATGTTTTCTGAGGTATCAGGTTGAGATAGATAATTGTTGCCTTATTGGTGCGATTGTATTTTGAAAATGTTTTTCATTTTATGGTCCGTCTTTTTACCTTTGCTCTATTCATTGTCATTATTGTGATTTAGTGTCCTGTATTGTTCATTGCATCTTGTGTATAAAAGTAAAGAATTGTGGATATATTTCTTCTAGTGATGATAGTGTTTGTGATTGTAGAGAACTAGAATAGGAGAATTCCTTTGTGGTGAATCTGGGAACCAACATTTGAAATGTTGGATTTGAGCCAAATGCGATGTTTAGAAACCCCAAGAATTTGGATTTGGATTTGAGCTAAATCCAATCACATTCAAATCATGCATAGAATGTGAGATTTCAAATGACTGCACTTATCCTGTCATTTGAAATTCTATGTTTTGCCAAATATTATATTTGTATTAAAAATATATTATTTCAAATGACGAATTGATTTTATTTACAGACTATTTATATCGGATTATCATGCTATGAAATTACTTCACTTTTGGATAAACTTGGCTGATTAACAAGTACAAACCAAAAGAAAGGTGCTTTGAGATCTCAACCTATGAGAGCAACCATAACACTAGCAGGTTTTTTTAGTGGTAAGAAGATGCTTTCTTCACTCAGAATAACGTTACCCCAACACCTACATGATGAACTATATATAAAGGGAGTATTAACCGATTGCAGCTCTTCGAGCTCTGTTCTTTCTTCTCAACACGGAGATACATTTTCTTCATGTTTGTGATCAAGTTCCATCACATCTCTAATTCACTTCGATGTAATAAGAAGAATAATTATTAACACTGTCGCCTCTATCTTCTTCATTCAAAATTTATGACGTTGTAAACACAACACAGTGGACTATAAGTCACATTAAATCCTTTGAAGAAAGTCATTTACCACATCAATTTTGAAGATAAATTTTAACAAAAATCAATTTTTTCTGGCTTCCCTATTAATTATTCATTATTTAACTAATTTAGTAGATATGCATGAATTTTAACAATATTTTTAAACCGAAATTATAATTCTAAGTAATCCATTCATAATTGAGTAAAATGTTTATCAGTTAACTGATAAAATTTTATATCAATTGCAACTTAACCATGCCATCAAATTTCACTTTTACCCACTCAATGAGATGTCATCACATCATTAGTGCAACTGATATAAAGTTATATCAATAAACTGATACCCATTTTACTCTTCATAATTTTACAAAAAAAAAAAAAAGAAAGAAAACAAATGAAGTGGACAAATAATTTGGTACCATGTCTTTCAAGAAAAAGAAAAGGACAATAAATAATTGATAAATCATTGCCACTCCTTATCCATAGATACAATGAGTATCAGTTAAGCAACTCAAAACAAACATCACTCCGAGAAATGACCGATATCAAGGCCGATACCACCTCCCAGCTGCATTCAATTGCAGTTTCGGATCCGCCCGATATATCGGACCGAAACACACAAACCCAGAAAGCAAAGCGAGTCGCGTCTTTGGACATCTTCAGAGGCCTAACCGTCGCGGTACGCAACGGTTACTTTCTCATACTCTCTTGTGCGTGTGTTTGTGTTGCTCATACTAAAAAAAAGGTGATAAGCAAAATTCAAGTTTGCAGGAGATTTTTATTAGTAATTGAATAACACCAACTTCAGTTTACATTTTAATTCTTAGGCCTAATGTTGATTGTTGGATTTAGTTAAGGATTTTTAGCTATGGGCCATACTTGATTGTACTGTAATGGGTTTCTCTGATTACTTGGCAATTGGTATTTCACGTAGTTGATGATCTTAGTTGATGACGCCGGAGGCGAATGGCCTATGATAGGGCATGCCCCTTGGAATGGTTGCAACCTTGCTGATTTTGTGATGCCATTCTTCTTGTTTATTGTCGGGATGGCTATTCCGCTTGCACTTAAGGTTCCATTTACATTTCTTAATTAATGTGAAGCTTGGCGGTTGATGTTTTAGTACTTGATTGTTAGGTTTACGATCGGCGATGGATACTAGAAGATAGGACTCATTGTAGCTTGATGTATAGTTTCTAAGTTCATTAATTGTTTAAAAAAAAAAAAGTTCATTCATTGTTTATGCTCTTAATTATTTGATGTAGAGAGTACCAAACATGGCTATTGCCGTTGGAAAGGCGATTGTTAGGGCTTAGGGTTTAGGTTTACGATTTGTGATACTATAAGAGAGGACTCGCTGTAGCTTGATGTATAGTTAATAAGTTCATTAATTGTTTATGCTCTTAATTATTTGATTTGATGCAGAGAATACCAAACAAGCCTATTGCCCTTAGAAAGGTGGTTGTTAGAGCTTGCAAACTCCTCTTTTGGGGTCTCTTGCTACAAGGTTAGTTTTCTTGTTCGACTGTTTTGCCTACATTCTGTCATTTGATATTCGCGTGTGTAATTAGCATTTTACGATGCATATGGTATCTCTGAGAAACTAATCAGCCTCTACTTTGGCTTTTAGGCCAAAATGAAAAATGAGTATACTTAAACATACTACTCCGTCCATCCCATAATGAGTGTCTTGTTTCTCTTAAATTCTTGTCCCAAATTGAGTGTCCTCTTTCATTTTTTAGTAAGTTATGCATGAATTGTCACTGGTTTCCTTTATAACAAGTTAGTTAGTATTCTTTAAGTACAAATTATCATCAGGATACAATAGTAAATATACCATACTAACTAACCTCTCCTTAATTTTTCTCGAAATAGAAACAAGTGCACTCATTTTGGGACGAAGAGAGATATTTAAGGTGTTTGCCTTTACATTGCAATGGCTTATTCTGATTATATGCGACTTTTCATGTGGAGAAATATGCATCTTTTAAAGCTGATTGCCACTGGTGCCAAGGCTAATCTTTTGGTTGCACATTGGTTTGCTGGTAACAAAGACTTCTAAAGTTGGTATTGAGTTCCTATAGCGCACATTCTTATTTTTCCCTTTTAGGCTGGGTAGGGAGCAAGGCTGATATGTCTTTTAAAACTTCCAAGTTTTGTTATCGGACACAAAGAAGTTCAAATAGTTGTTTTCTACCTGACATCATGCATGATAAAACGTTTAGCTATGTATTGCGAATATGTTATCCCATGACTATGCATTGTAAAAAAAAAAGAAAAAAAAAAAAGAGAACAGACGTCAACTTAATTAGCTTCATTATGTTATGAAGGAGGCTTCTTGCATGCTCCTGACAAACTGACATATGGTGTCAACATGAAAATAATAAGGTGGTGTGGGATTCTTCAGGTAAATGTTTATCAACATTGATTAAAATGTCAGTTTTTCCTACAAAACATTCATGCTGTCTATTCTTTCTAGAGAATTGCTCTTGCATATCTGGTAGTGGCACTTATAGAAATATTTACAAAAGATGCACAGCCCAAGGAGCTGTCGCCTGGATGCTTCTCTTTATTCAAATTATATTGTTGGCACTGGTAAGTGTGTTATTCTATGGTGTATTCATGTTTAGTGATAAATTTGCTGATAATTTTTTAGCTCTGTTACCTTATTTGCAGGCTAATGGGAGCATGTGTGATTGTTGTGTACTTAGCTGTAATTTATGGGATAAATGTTCCTGATTGGCAATTCACTGTCAATAACAGAGATAATGCTGATTATGGGAAGGTTTTCATTGTAAGTTGCCCATAACCTTAATTTCACGATTATGGGATGATTGGAATATGTATATATTCTGTTTTTTTAGGTGGCGTGCGATGTCAAAGGGAAGCTAGACCCTCCTTGTAATGCGGTGGGATATATTGACAGAGTAGTGCTTGGAATCAATCACATGTATCAACATCCAGCTTGGAGGAGATCTAAGGTGTTTCCGTGTCTGCCTTTTTTGTCTACCGCCAAATCACATATGTTTGGAACTGAGATCATTTTATAGCAGATGATGATTTCAGAGATTTAATCTTCAATTCCCCGAAGTTTTGCAGGCTTGCACTGAAAATTCACCGTATGAAGGCCCTCTCAGAAATAGTGCTCCATCATGGTGTCATGCGCCTTTTGAACCTGAAGGAGTCTTAAGGTATCTTAGACACTAGTTTGACTTGCAGTGCCTTAGGCCACATTCGTTTCATCGTGACTCTAACCAATGTCATTTAGTGCTCCATATTGACGTATCCATGGAATGAGAAATATTTTTTATAAGTTCCGTTAGGATAGTATGGTATAAAATATGAATGATCATTACCTCATTATTTCTTAGTCGCATATACTTCAGCATGGTGCATCAGTCTGGTGTGGTTTGGTTTATCTATTATTACTCATGTACATTGCAGCTCGATAAGTTCTATTCTCTCTACAATCATTGGAGTGCATTTTGGTCACGTGCTCGTACATTTGAAGGTTAGGTTTGTGATTTTGAGCAAGTGCCTATTCTATTTTTGCTTTATATTATTTCTGGTTTTGTCATTAACAGGGTCATTTAACTATTCTTAAGCATTGGGTTCTCATGGGTTCTGCTCTCCTCGTTTTAGGAATTATTCTTCATTTCACTCATGGTGAGACCAGAAGAAGATCGCAACACATGCTTTTGTGTTTTGTTTATCTATCTCATTAATCATTATCGTCCCCTTCTGATCTCTATCTCTCGTCCTAAATGTAGCTATGCTGTTAAATAAACAGTTGTATACATTGAGCTATGTTTGCGTCACTTCTGGAGCGGCAGCATTGGTATTTTCAGCCTTCTACACATTGGTATGTTCTTTCTACAAATGCGAGGAACCATAAGTTTCTTCCCCGTCAAGTGTTTTTCTTATCGAAATTGCTCTAGTTTGTTATGCCAGGTTGATGTGTTGGGGTTTAGGTACCCGTTTTTGCTATTCCAATGGATTGGCATGAACGCCATGCTCGTCTATGTTATGGCAGCTGAAGGAATCTTCGCGGGATTCATCAACGGGTGGTACTACGATGATCCCCACAAAACGCTGGTACATACATCTACTAATTGTCTTGGTCAGAAACGAAAGTAACTGCTGGCCTAATTGGCTTGAATTGTATAATGTTTATGCAGATATATTGGATTCAAAAGCACATATTCATTGGAGTTTGGCATTCAAGGAGATTAGGCATTTTACTATACGTCGTCTTTGCAGAAATCTTGTTCTGGGGCATAGTAGCCGGCGTTTTGCATCGACTTGGAATTTACTGGAAGCTTTAACTTTGAGTGGTTATATATGAAATATGTATAGTGACTTCATAGCTACAGACTCAGCAGCTCAGCACAAGCCTGTCTACTGTTGCTGGAAACTATAGCTACTTGATATGTTTATGTAGGTAGTTGCAAATTCAATATCTTTCTGAATAATAGGTTGTGTGCATTTCTGCATCTAATGTAAAGAAGGCTCAAGCAATGGTTATAGTTTCTGGTAACCTCTATTCAAATTGTAGACACATTTTTTTTCTTTTTCTGATAAGCAAGTGTTGTAACAAAAATTTTATACTCATTGCCAAAATTGTAGACTCTTTAAATGGTAAGACATTTAATTTTTATTTTTTTTAATAACCGAAATTTAATTTAAAATATATTAAATAATTATTTTGCTGACACGAAAATCCAATTATATTGAACAACTTAAACGATCAGAACACAACCTGCAACGTCAAAGAAAAAAAATTAAAAGATAATAATTATTTAATATATTTTAAATTCCACGTCATATCACTTAAAGAAAAAGTTCACAACAAATATTATTTTAGGTAAATGCTTAAAAGTACAAAGACCAATTTAGGTTAGAAGAACTGTATTAATTGACCAAAAGCTTAAAAGTTGAAAGACTGTTTTAGGTTATAAGAACTATGTTAATTGACCAAAATGAGTCCGTACACGAATTTTAAGAGACCAATGTATGTAGAAATGACAATTTAGGTCCAAACCCCCGGATACCCAACCAACTCTTGGGTCGGAAAAATCCACACAATTTCGTACACTCTTCTTGTCTAAAATCTGAAATCCGACGAAACTTGAAGCACTTTCAGATCGAGTTTCGAACCCAAAGGTTGAAACTAATTTGTGACCTCTAACGTGTATGGACTTAGAGCCGACAATTTAAATCTGAATCTACGAACATCTGAAATCCAATTCGATCAATTTCGTCGAATCAGATAAAATTTTTCTTGCAAGAAAACTGACCGGATCGAACCAGATTGGATTGGATTGAAAAAATCCGGTCTAGAAAATTCCGATCTAAACTATTATCGGATCTCATGTTTTAGTTCGAAATCCAAGCCGATCCGACTGATTACCAATGGATCTCTAAAAAAATACACATTTCTCCCATTCTATGGTGTAGTTGTTCAAGAATTCCAAGGCCCATTCAAATAATAAGAAGCCCATTTCCAAAGATATACGGTACCGTATTGTCGTATACATTGCACATATACACTTCAGTTCCTTGGCTTTCCCAACAAGAAATATCCCCCCTTTCTTCTCCATCGCCACTCGCTTTTCCTTCATCCCCAAACCTAGAAAACCACTCAACACACCAATCTTCCACTGAAATTGGAATTCAAGTCTGCTCCTTCCTTCTCTTTTATTGGCAGATCAGATATGGCGACCGCCATGGCCGAAGACAACTTCGAGGACGACCAGCTCGCGACCATGACCACTGACGATATCGTTAGGGCTTCTCGTCTCCTCGACAACGAGATTCGAATAGTCAAGGTCAGTTTTAGCTACCAATATGTCCACATTTACACATTTTTGCTTCCAATTTTATTGTCGTGTGATGAGATTGAAGTCAAAATTTGTGACAGTTATGTTTTTGGAAAAGAAACATAAAGTTCATGTGGATTGTGTTTGTTAAGTGATCTTATGATGGTTTTTGTTGCAGGAAGAGTTGCAAAGAGCGAATCATGAGCTAGATTCTTACAAGGAGAAGATTAAGGAGAACCAGGAGAAGATTAAGCTTAATAAGCAATTACCCTACTTGGTTGGCAACATCGTTGAGGTTTTACTCTTTCTTATCCATAAGATTTGTTTATCATGAACTGAATTCTGATTCTTGTTGTTAGGAAGTTTAGGGTTTAGGAAATAGGAAAGGGCATGCATTTACCAACTATTGTTCCATGTCTTACATCATATAAAGCTGAAACAGAACTAGGCAGGATCTTTTTGGCATCTCTTTTTCAGAACTGTGTGTATGTTTAATTTGGTCGTATTTTGAATCATGGAAATGTGTACTAAACTTATCACTATGAGTCTTCTAGTTTCCAATATTTCAAATTAGATAAGATATAATGGATATGTTGGGAGAGGCTTAACTTACAGACATAACTAGAGAGGTACTTTGTGAGTTTGATATGACCTTTTTTTAATGCCTATTCTATGGAGATGGTGAGTGCTGGTTTTGAGACAACAGCGAGCAGTAAGACTGCCAAATAGGTGATTCAGGATGTGAACATGACTATTTGAGTTATTTTTGTTTTGTACTTTGCACCACTGGACTGCTAATTTTTTTTTTCTTCTATTTACAGATTCTTGAAATGAACCCAGAAGATGAGGCTGAGGAAGATGGTGCAAATATTGATCTGGATTCCCAAAGGAAGGGTAAATGTGTTGTGCTAAAAACATCTACCCGCCAGGTAAACTAGAACTTTCATATGTGTGTGTGTGTGCGTGTGCGTGCCTATATTCTTTAATAAAGGTAGAGTTGGTTGGAGCTGTTAGCAATCTGCATTCATTCTATCTTTTATTTGTCCTCTGATCATGTCCTCTCATGGAAGCCTTGATTTCATCTTTTATGTTACTTCATACTTGGGTCTAACATAGTATGAAATATATATATTTTGGGGTGTGTTGTAGTGGCTATCAGTTTGTATTTTGTTAATATTTTTGTTCTAGCTGTTTATGGTTTAGAGCATATATATCGAATCAAGGATTTCATATATTAGAAACCTTAAAATCTGATGTCAATTTATAAACACTATTTGCTGGACCTTCTGAAATATAAATAATGACGTAGTTATGCAAACAGAGCTAGCTGTAGTTTTTTTTTTACAGGGAGCTATTAATCATGTTTGTCTTAAGATTGAATTAAAGTAGATGTGTTTCATCTCCAATAGATGGATATATCTATGTTATCACAATTTAAGGGATGTCGTACGGGTGCATGCTATGTTTTATAAAATTAGGTTGAGGCAAATTTTGGGTGTTTGTCAATAGTTCTTTGTTTAGCCTTGGCACTCCTATTTTGTATTTATCTGGGAGCTAATGTTGTTGCTCATTAGTTTATTTTAAATCTACAAAGTCCAAATTTCAGTCAAGTTAACTGAAACTACTATTTCTTGAACTGTTAAAAGTTTTTTATGTTCTCATTTTGACTGCAGACAATATTTCTGCCCGTTGTTGGACTTGTTGACCCTGATAAGTTGAAGCCTGGGGACCTGGTTGGGGTGAACAAAGATAGTTACTTGATCTTAGACACCTTGCCATCTGAGTATGATTCTCGTGTAAAGGCTATGGAGGTTGATGAGAAACCAACTGAAGACTACAATGATATTGGTGGCCTGGAAAAGCAGGCAATGTTCTAACTATGTCAAAGGTTTGGTTTCTGTTTTATGTAATGTGAAATGTAGCTAATTTAACTGTTATTTGTTTCAGATCCAAGAACTAGTTGAGGCCATAGTTTTGCCCATGACTCATAAAGAACGATTTCAGAAACTAGGAGTTCGTCCACCAAAAGGAGTACTTCTATATGGACCTCCTGGGACTGGGAAGACTTTAATGGCTCGTGCTTGCGCAGCTCAAACAAATGCCACTTTTCTGAAACTGGCTGGTCCACAACTTGTTCAGGTATTTCTTTATGTTTGTATGCCTTGTTTTAGCTTGAAGGTGGTTATTTCTAATGGTGGTCTTACTTGGAAATGCTTTTGGTGTATCCTAGATTTTGACCTATTCTGATTAATTTTGATGTCATGCAGTGATCACTTGTATAAGTTTTGCTATGTTTTATTGACTTGATTGAATTTAAATACTTATAGATGTTTATTGGGGATGGAGCAAAACTTGTTCGAGATGCCTTCCAGCTTGCTAAAGAAAAATCCCCCTGCATTATCTTCATAGATGAAATTGACGCTATTGGCACAAAGCGTTTTGATAGGTATGTCAAGTGTCGCGACCATCTAAATCAGGAGTTGTCACTCTCATTTAGATGTTATAGTGGTGAAATGGTTTGTTGGAAATTGGTAATGTTGTGCTAAATACATGTGTGAAAAGCCTTATTAAATAATTCAATATTTTATTGCAGTGAAGTTAGTGGAGATAGGGAAGTGCAGCGAACAATGTTGGAGCTGCTTAATCAGCTTGATGGCTTTAGTAGTGATGACCGGATTAAGGTTTGCTACTGCATGTTTAATCCCCTAGTTGATGTTTTATTGATGTTTCTGGCTTTTTGTTGCATACACTGGTTGAGACTGCCCTGAACTGTTTGTTAGGCACAATTTGGACTTGTATAATACTTCCTTTGTCCCAACATGAGTGTCCTCTTTCCTTTTTTAAGAAGTTAGTTATGCATGAATTGTCAATGATATTCTTATAATAAGTTAGTATCCCTTAAGTGTATTATAACTCATGATCATGAGGATACAAGAGTAAATATAGCACATTAACTAATTTATCCTTATTTTTTCTAAAAATAGAATTGAAGACACTCATTATAGAAACGGATGGAGTAACATTTAATGCCTCTAAATTAGAACCTATGACAGTGCTTGTATTGCAAATAAAGTTTCTTTCTTGCTGTATCTGGTAAATTTTAGGTCATAGCGGCAACAAATCGAGCTGATATTCTTGACCCTGCCCTAATGCGTTCCGGTCGATTGGATCGTAAAATTGAATTCCCACATCCAACTGAAGAAGCAAGAGCTAGAATATTGCAGGTATGCTTTTGAGTAATGTTTCCTTCAACAACTTATGGCTTATTTCTTTGCTTAATGCTAAATTCTTTCTGGATGCCCTTTACTCTTAAATTGCAGATCCACTCAAGAAAGATGAATGTTCACCCAGATGTCAATTTTGAAGAGCTGGCTCGATCGACAGATGACTTCAATGGTGCACAGCTAAAAGCTGTATGTGTGGAGGCTGGCATGCTAGCTCTCCGACGGGATGGAACTGAGGTGCTTATCTTACAACCAAAGCCTCCTCCCTCTCTGTCCCTCCAAGTTTTTCCTTTTTTTGACATTCCTTGGTTAACGAGAGCTAATCACATGGCTCTTTTTTGTTGTTGTTGCAGGTGAACCATGAAGATTTCAACGAAGGTATTATTCAGGTTCAGGCAAAGAAGAAGGCCAGCTTAAATTACTATGCATAGATGAATCTCCGAGTTTCTTGCGTGTCTGCACCTTAGACTTTAGTTGAGCAAGTTATAACTTCTAAGAAGGTGATCAGCGTGAGAAGATTTCTATCACTAGATTTTCTCGTTTTTTCTGCTTTGCAATGGAATCTATGGGTGTTTTGCACCAACTGTAGATGCATAGACGATTAAAATTCTGTGAAGACCACATTGAGTGACATGGTATTTGTCATCTGTTTCAATGTAAAATAGCTACAATGTTTCTCTTCAATCGATGGTTGCTCAGCTTTCTAGTAAGAGATCAACCATCTCCAGCTGTGTAGAATTTTTACCCCGTAGGGGTTTATGGGATTCTCTCTGATAGACGATCTTGTTCTTGCTTATGCGGATGTTTTAGCAAATTATGTTGACTTCAAAACTTAATTAGGAGAACAGGAGTTTTGATCTTGAGAAGTATATTTGTAAAGTAGGCCTAACGGGTAAAATAACGGACTAAATAATCAGCAACCTTATTATCCCCTGTCAGCTAAAACTAAAATAAAATTTTAGAAGGGCTTGATTTTTTATTTCTACACTCCAAAATCATAAATTTTTAAGGATGAGAAGAGCAATCAGACTATAAAAGAGATAAGAGTAATATTAGCATCGAACTCAAAAATAACACGAGTAAAACTTATTGTAATACCTCACTTAATAGCCTCTCTAAACCTTCATGAACCTTGTTTGTTTACTCTATTTGCTCCTTAAAGAGACGCCACCTGGGATCGACTTAAAAAAGGTTGGTGCCACATGAAATGTAGCTTGATTGGTAAAAAATCGATTATGGCTCATTTAAGGAGCAAAACAGTCAGATAGGATATATGTCTTGAAAAGGTTCCTTAGGCCGTCGCAAGATAGGATTTTGGCACCTTTCTGTATAAAAAAAAAAGGAGCAAAACAGTGAGAAGCTCTTTAAAAGAGCTGTTTTGAAAAATGAGCTAAACAACTTCTGAACAATATCTCCTTTAAGGAGCTAAACGGTCGACCATTTGTGTTTTATGGTCCACCATTTAATTTCATGTATAACTTTCACGTAAAAAGTCAATGTAGCAACGGTCGACCATAAAATAAAAATGGTATACTATTTTCATATATGATTTTCAGGCAAAAGCATCTACCAAAATGACTTTAAAGTAAAAAATCAATGCAGTAACGGTCGACCAAAAAAATAAAATGGTTGATTGTTTCATGTGTTTACCTCCTTTACCAAACAAACAATCATATTTTATCTCATTTACTAAACAAACTTTTACAATCTACTATCCTTACAGCTCCTTACAGTCAGTTATTTATCAAACATAACTGATTTTTTGGAGCGTCTCCTTACAATTCCTTCAAATTTTTACCCTCTCTTTATACCTTCTTAAAGTTTTGCAGTAGACTAAAAAACAAGCACTAACACCTCTGAACTCGAAAATGGCCTAATCTGTCACCATCAAAGTTAATTATAGTAAAAAAAAAAAAAAAAAGGGCCAACCCTATGGGGGAAAAACACTGAAACAAAAAAACCTTAATTTGAAGAAAAAGAAGAACAAGCTACAAAATGGAACTTTTAACATATTTTTATCAGACCAAGTCAAGATTTTAGTATTTCATGTGTTTCATGCTATAAACTTTATAGCGTCATTTTGTAATAGTTTACAAACAATAACATTATTATACTAAATTAAAAAAAAAAAACTAAAATTGCATTAATATTTCAAACAATTCGGTGGCACATAAAACGATATTACATATAATTGCATTAGAAAAAAACATAAAGTTGTCGGCCATCCAATTTTATCCTCAAACAAAAGTACATGTACAGAGCCGTCTTAGTTGGAAAATAAAAATAAATCAAAATTGAGATAATAAAAATAAGCAAATAAAAACAAAGAAGAAGAAGATCAAAAGGTGGACTGTATGCTCTCTAAAATAGGAGTAGCATTTAGGGTTTAGTGTGAGGGTTCAGTTTAAGCTTGTGAGGCGGCGGCGGCTTTGATCAGAACCGGCGGCTTAGACTAGAGGCGGAGTGCAGCGGGGTTCTCGTGGTGGGGATGGCGGTCGTGGGCGGTGGTGCAGAGCAGTTCAGCGAAGAGATGGCGGTCGGAAATGGCATCGGAGGGAGGCTAGGGCGAGGCAGTGTCGGGGTTGGGAAGAAGGCTGGGGATGGTGGCTCTGGAGGAGGAGGAGACTGGAGGTTTAGAGGTGGCGCCGGAGGTGCCCGGTAAGGCAGGATGGTCGCGGCCCACATGGAGGATAGTGGGAAGGTTTCTGACACAGGCGATCATTAATTTCGATGCGATGAGCCAAATGATGGCTTCGAACTGGAAGCCAGCAGCAAACATGCGATCCATGGAGGTCATGGATGACGAGATCAGGTACAAAGAGCAGCGTTTCATTTTTGAATTTTATCATGAAAATAATGTGAAGGGGTCCTTGAGGAGGGAGCATGACACTTTAATTATCATGCTCTCTTGTGTAAGCTATTGGAGCCAGGTGAAACGGCAGCTTCGGTTGAGTTAGTTCATATGGGCATGTGGGTCCAATTGCATGACCTTCCGGAAGGTTTCCGGACTGAGAGGATGTGCTAGTTAGTTAGGAACTTCATTGGAAAGTTTGTGAAAATGGATCCGCATATTTTCACAAGAACCGAACCTCCTATATTCGGATTCAGGTGATATTGGATGTGCGTAAGCTAATCAAAAGGAGGTGGCGGGTCAAGATACCGAGGGGCACCTGGTCGTGGATTAACTTCAAATACGAAAAGCTTCCCCGTTTCTGTTTTTGTTGCGGGACAATAGGACATGGGGACCCCCAGTGCAAAGAGCTGATTCAACACCCGGAGGTGGGGGAAGGAGAGGGCCCATGGCATCTGGCTAAGGGCCATACCAAAAAATGCAGGGAGGAACATTGGAGCGAGGTGGCTACTGGGAGATGAAGAGGTGGTGGAGGCACTCAGTCCCATGGAGGTGGTGCCGAAAATCACGAAGGAGAGGGTCCAACAACAGGAAGAGCAGGTAGGGAGGTTGGTGGTGGATGGCGAAAGGCGGAAGACTGAAGGAAATAGAGGTGCTGATGGGGTTGTTGATGAACAGGCGAGCCGAGATGAGGTG
>JAYMTA010000967.1:0-22701 GCA_036897625.1 Pelargonium cotyledonis
GTGCATAAGTGATAGGGATAATATGGGGAAAATGATAATATAATAACCTAAAAATAGAAACAAGACACTCATTTTGGAACAAAAAATTTAGACAAACAAGACATTCATTTTGGGACGGAGGGAGTATAAAATATAAGGTCTGCTCATGAATATACCTAGAAATATTACTTCTTTTTTATCCTAGAAGCTAACCTAAAATCAGTAGCATTTTGTGGTTAGCACTTGGCACCTTTTCTGATCATTAATTACAAATGCAAGATCATATACAATATTAATGTGAAAATAGTTTTGGTGCAAAGAAAACAAAAACAGTAAAAATTTGGAGGCAATTTACTCACACATTAATGATGAGGCATTCCGCAAGAAAAACAGTTTCATCATTGACATGCAACAAATTAACAAACGAATCACACAAGTAGCACCATTCATATTTTACCAAATGTTGAACAGAGCAAAGTCATGAGGTAATTCATGTGTGTGAAAAAGCGGAGCTCGGATAGATGAGAATCTTACGGTTTGAGTTGTATTTGAAATGTTCGATTTTTGGCCCGCCAAATGGGCAGCAATCCAAGCAAAAGACGGTACTACAAACGAGGAAGTCAGTTGTGCTACATTGAGCAACATTCGATGAAGCTCAACCCGTATTTTCTTATGTCGGTACTACAAACGACCAATTTGTATTCATTTCAGCTATATGTCACCAACTAAACTACCCTGCCTTCACTCTTCAGGAACTTAATCAAACTTGGCCTATTTCCATCTACAAAATCTATATTGGTCAAACCAAATGATTGATAGTCTAATCGGAATTGATCAAACCAATACACTCGACAGGCTTGGTCTCTGGGTTCTGCCTTCAAACATTGATCATGAATAGATAAAACTATTTAGAAACTAATGGTATTGCTTTTCAAAAAAAAAAAAATATACTAATGGTATATTAATGCAAATTAAATTAAATTAAAAACATGCATTTTTTGGGCCTATGTAGTCCCCAAACCTTAAAATCCTTCTCAGCTCATATTCAAAATAAAGGGTGTTATAGCTAAGGCTCAACACAAATACACAATGCATGTGTGTGTGTGTGTATTTCAATAAGGCTTTATCTATGCACCAAATCCTTGCTGTAAAAAAAATATATGGTAAACTCGACCATATTCCTCATCTATAAAATATAAAAAAAAAATAAATAAATAAAAACCATATTCCAAACAGAGATCACAATATGCAGATTCATACTACTAACTCGTATGGTAGCGTTTGGAATCAAACATTTTGGTTCAGTGATCGGAATGAGATTCCATTTCCAAATCTATTCCCGTGATATAAAAATCTTATTCACAACATGATGCAGGGGAATCTCATTCTCATTTCAATTTTTTGTTTCCATTTCTGAACCAAAAATCTTAATCCAAATCACACGCTTCCTAATATCTTAACCAGAACTACCATGTACCTCTTTACTCAGAGCCATCCCTTGAAAACCACTATGCAGCCTTTCAAGATATTATAATATGTCCATAAACCATTATATAATTAACATTAAAGTCTTCCCAAAACACCTTTAAAAAGCATCACTGTTCAAAATTATTATAATTACGGTCTATAATTTTACTATGACTTGTTGTATAGAGTTTATGCACACATTGCATATTTACCTAAGCCGTCGGCTTTCCTCTTTTCAAGAAGGTATGACAACTTCGTCCTTTCCATAGATGCGCTGAAGTTCAATGGTTGCAGCTGTATATGATGCTGATACAAGAAATGGGGCAAAAAAATTGTGAGACAATAAAAAAGGACCATGCATTTTGTTGCAGAAAAGAAATGTTTATGCTGACTCGAGTTGCAGAAATCTGGTGATAAAGCAATACACATTTCCAAGTTCTCGGTTCATGAAATCAGTGGTTGCAAAACTATGAAATTGAAATGAAAACTATTTCATAGAAAGCAAGAAAAACTCTGTAAATAGCGAGTACGTAATTCTTTACATTAAGCTGATATTATTTATTTAGTCTGAATCATATAAAAAAATCTCACCTTTCCAAAGACGGAAGTTTTTCTGGTGAACAGAAGATCCCGTAACTTTTTCAATTGCATCAAAAAGTGCCTCCGGAGGAGTGTTCTTCAACTCTTGAACAGCGGCATATATAGTCTTTCCATTCTCGAAGTAAATGTGATTATTTGGGTGCTTGGTCTTGCAACCAGCATGACGCTCAAACTCATAAGCATTGAGAGGCTACATGGTACAAATTGAATTTGAAGGTAATGAATTCAGACTGAAACTAGTTGAAGGAAAAGAAGGTAAAATGTCTGATGAGTAGCAAACCTTAGCAAACTGGCAGTCCTTGCAGCCACACATATAAGCAACCCCCTTTATAACTCCATGGAGATTTTTCTAGCAAGCACAACATAAAATTGTCAACGTGAGAGAAGATGATCTACCAGTGTAAAGCCTGTAACTATAAGCAAACAGCCATTAACAAGTAAGATTTACCTCCCGTGACCAGGATACATACTTCACACGAACTCCGTCAAGCATGCCAGTTGATAACAAACTTTTGACATTTGCAGGGAAGTTGTTAGGAGGAAAATTCTTAGATGTCTTTGGTTCCTTATTCTTGGAAGCAGCATCAGCTTTTGAGTTAGTTTTTGGAGTGCCATCTGTGATTGGTTCAACATTTGATTCCACCAAATCTTTTTGGCCTGGTGCTTCTGAATTTTGTGCCGCATTCTGAGTACTCATCAACAAATCATAGCTGCTGATGATCCCGCCAGAAGTATTCATCTCAGGCTCATCATGAAACCCCGGAAAAGAAACAGAATTGTCCTCAGTCTGACCCGTACTGTACGTCTGACCCATAGACAGGATATTAGGATCTCCTTTGTCATACCTCGAACCAATTGTTACAATACAATGGTCCACTTTGCCATATGTCTGACCTGTAGGTATGATGTTATCATTCTCCTTATTGTAGCACGAACCTTTGGAAATGAAGTTTTCATTTGATGTACCAAGCGAAGAACCCATTGAAAAAAAATTCTCATGTGCTTTGCTATAGAAAGGAGCCATCGATATGGCATTGTTAGCTCCCTTCCCATACAACTGGCCCATTGATATCAAGTTGCCATCCATCTTATCTAAGGGCCGACCCATAGATAAGATTCTCTCGTCTTCCTTGGCATAGTTGTCACTCATAACAATGAAGCTGCCTTCTCCCTTGTTGTAGGAGTGACCCATTGAATCGAAGCTATCATCCCCGTGGCGAAAGGAAAGGCCCATTGAAATTGAATTCTCATCTCCATTGTTATATGTTGAGCCCAGTGATATGATATTGCCGTCTGTCTTGCTATGGTTAGCACCTATTATAATGGCACTGTTATCTCCCCTACCATACAAGTGTCCCATGGATATAGGCCTCCCATCGACAAAATCCCTAACTTCATTGACTTTGACTTTTCTGATTCCCCCAAAGCTGAGAAATGACGAGGGATCTTCAACAGTACGAGTCATAGACAAACTCACGGAAGGATTCTTTAGATATTGATCAGCAAAATCCTTTCTCCCCATAATCAAATTTTCATTACCCAGAGATGAATCATTCCTATCAGCCAGACTGGCAGTCTGCACAGATTCAGTTCCAAACAGGCGATCGGTGAAGTGCCCTGGTAATGGCTGAAAGCTTGAAGCATTATCCCAGGGGGATGCATTCATATTGGTAATTCCTGACATTGACCTGCTGTTGACAGCTTCTATCACTTGCTTCTTATTGCTCAGTAACTCTGCCCCATTTTCATCCATAAACCAATGATGACCACGCTTTGATTCAACTCTGGAGGAATTACTGTAAGCCATTTCGCTATTTGTCTGACAACCACGGTACCTTGGCATCCAAAAACTTTTGCGCTCAAAAAACTGCCAACACCATTTATGTAGAAATTTTCAATGAGTGACAATAAGCATCATTTTAAATAAAAGTTATTTGCTGAAAAAAAAAATAGCTTCTCAGGCCACAAAATTATACCCATAATGAAATTACTTTGGAAAAAAATACAAGGGTATTTAGAGAATATATGAGATTTCCAGAGCAAATGAGCATTGATTGTTTAGGAGTAGTAAGGAATTACAGCACATATCCACAAAAGGCTAATCAGCTTATCATAGATTGGTTCCATATAAAATATGAAACTGATATGACAAACTCATGGTGGTAACTAAGTAAATATTCTCAAATAATGGATATCTACTATAAAACATCCAGACCATGAATGTACAGAGACCCCATGAGTATAGATCTTATACAGTCAAAAAATTCATTGCACTTTCAATTCTGTATAAAATCAAATCTAATATTAGAGAAAGGAACCTCAAAATTATTAACATACACAACAGGATAAGACGGTGCCCACATATCAGCTCCTTGCCTTGATCTCAAATTAAGGTGAGTAGGTGACTATTGAAAAGTTTCATACAGATCTTGAGCTTAGAGTTTTTCATATGGTCGCCGAGATAATGCACATACATGAAAAGAAACCATTTTCATATAAATTTTTATACATGATAATTTTTCTTTCATGACCAAAATCTATATAAAACCTCAGAGCTTAGAGTTATTCATATGGTCGGCAAGATAATGCCCATGGCATGAAAGGAAACCATTTTCATATTAATTGTATACATGATAATTTTTCTTTCATGACCAAAATCTATTTAAATCCTCAAGGCTATTTTTTACACCCTAGCAATATTACCTCTTAGATTTAGGGATACGTATAGTTTTCTGTGAACCAATAAGGTAAACAATTTAAGCTGGGAATGAGAAATCAGAAGGACATTATTTGTTTTGAACTAATAAAGATGAAAAAAAAGTTTGCATTAGAATGTGAAATGCATTGACAAAATATATCATGATTCTATACTCTGAACAAGATCAATATCTCAGGAAAGTGGGTCAGCAGTTACTAAATCAAAAAATACTCGTCATGAAAATAAATTCTAGGGCTGATGTTAATCAATCACATTAATAATTCTACCCCCAAGACAAATATGGTTTCCACAAAGACAGATTCTAATTGCAATGCCAACGATCCTATATGAATGTCACCCACTGAATTATCCAGGTAAATCCAATGAACAAAGACAAATATTTTCAATTAACACATGGACACCAAATAAGTTTTCCTTGCATCCTACCTTAGTGAACATTTCACGTATAAACCAAGGTAAGACTTATTCATCTTGTTTCCTTATCATGGAATACAATTATAACCAAACAAAGTAAAATGCGGTAGGAAGCACCAAAGTGTCAATCATATTTAAAGATCCACCAATAGTGAAGAGCCACGTCCTAGATCAACTGTGGAGATAAGTGATAAATCAGGGTACTCAAACACATGATTTTAAAAAAGAATACGAGTCATAATCAAAGGGCCCAATTTTACAAATACAAAAGCACTAGTCCTAATTGCAGGTTTGCTTCTAAGCATTGGACTTTGCCAAACTTGACTCCAATGCAAAAGCTTGGCGACAGACTTCACATTCTTTCAATGTGTGATTCATTAACACCCCCTCACATGCAGGCTGGATAAGAGATCGGATCCTACACGTGAACCAAGAAGGGAGGCAAGAAAGAAAAGTCAATAGGCCCAAACAGTACCATCATTGATATATCAAACTTGACTCAAACCCAAAAGTTTAAGATGTAAGGTGGAAGGCTCACCTAGTGGCGAAAGACTTTACATTTTTGTAATGTCAGATTCCATAACATACTAGTCTACCTTTTACATGCAATTCCCTATCTATTTCATTCTGCTTCATAGTTCTGGATCATAAATCATTCATGTGACAAGACAAGAGAGCAATTTGAATCAGTATTCTTTTCGAAATCTAGCTAACAAGGAAACTTTACCAGTCTTTACTTTTTCTAGGACAAATTTCACATTGAGCATCAGTCTAAACTAACTCAAGCACTACCCGCATGCTGAACAATACACCTAAACTAAAGAATCAGAGCTACACTTCACACCAAACAAATGAAGATAAATCAAGAAATGGGTTAACGAAATGATAAAGTTGACGGGCTTCACCAAGAATTTAATCAAGTCAGTAATCCAATATATTGCCTAAAGATTTACTATTTGACAAATATTGGCATCGGCAAATTAAATTATAGGCATAAGGTGTAAATTAATACTTGTAAAATTTGTGTAGCACTTTAGGACATCACACTATAGCTAAGACACCATTTGCAAAACTCAAGGCATCTTTTAAGGAAACTCCTCTCCTAGACCTCCCCGGATATTGAGCACTATGTTTCCAATGCAAGGTAACACAGGAGTGGATACTCACTATTATTATATATGCACGTAGGTTTTTATTTAAAATTCAAAATACAGCCAGCTAATGACTACCCTAAAGTTGCCAAGTAGACAAGCATGTGATACAAGAATGGAAATAGGGTACGCTACCTAGCTTGGCTCATTGTACACTAAGGTAGGAAAAATTGGTACGATATAAGAAATCTCTTTTAAGGCTTTTAAGCATAAATTTTTTATTGCTTGTCCTTATTGGTAACAAGAATTTATGAGGATTGCACAAGCAAAAACTTAAATGTGGTCATCTAAGGGGTAGGGATCTAGGAAATTTGAATTTGACCTAATGATAAGAAGTTGAAGTTTGAGTATCTCTTTGCTCCAATTTAAGAATTGTTTCGGGCATTGATTCACAAATTTTGAACCTCTTCTATAATGGATTGGCACAAATTAGAAGAAATTTGGAGGATTGATTGGGCGCCTCTAGAGAGATTCAATGCAATTTAACCTTTCTATTTAGCTGCATGATCCTGGCGATATAAGGGGGCAACTACGATTCCTATCTTCTCTAGAATCCGTATTGTATGGACAAATTGGAATTCTCAAATTTGATAATGACTTATTGAGGTGAGAAGTGTTGGATTATTGTCGATGAAATAAATAGGCTTTCAGACTGTGATTATTTTTTATGTTTAAATTGGTTTAATTGATGAAATGTTTAAGGTAGGTTTAGTGTCAAGAATGGCGCACGCCATGGTGTAAGGCATGATACGATGCATGATCCTTGCCATAGGCAGCCCATGAGGCGACAATCTCTGTAAGTAGGGCCTTTCCTTCGCCAATTATCGAGGTGCATGGCGCAACGCTGTGCAACTAAGGCGTACCATATCAAAACTGGATTATATTTAAAGCCTTTCTATTTAAGATGAAGGTTCGAAGGCTTTCCAAGCCTATGGGGTCATAAAATAAAGGAAATTAAAATCACAAATAGGCATACAACTTTTTTTTTAATCAACGACGGGACATCATACTCAAAGTAACAATGATTCTCTCTCCCCAAGGGGAGTGTCACCCTAGACCCCACCCTACAAATCCCACCCATACCGTCGACAAGAAGACTCGAACTCGAGACCTCAGAGGGAATCTAAAGTTATATTAACCACTTTGCTCAACATGTCTTGGTGCATACAACTATTTATGTGCATCAGATAAATTGTATTCCGAGCATTCCATGCACACAAAATTAAACATCAGCCACAACCTAAGAGACATATAATGTTTGAACTCATCTCATTCTCTCTTGCTTCCTTTCCCTATCCTTCTTTCATTTTCTTTTCTTTTCATCATATTTCTAGGCGTTATGTTGTCAAAATTTCAGAAATCTATATTGTATAACAATATACCTCACGAACATTGATCACTATCACATAAGAAGCATTTCAAATGATTTATTATAACACATACCATATGCAAAATCTATTATGGGCAAATGATTTTGTTATTTAATAGCCCTTAGACCGCTTTCATGAAAGCAATTTTACTGTTTGAGAATGCACCTCAGAATATTATTTGGAGTATTTAAACTAAAAGATTCGTATCATAATCATGATACTAAATATGCCAAGAATGTCTATTTTTTAAACATTTACTACATTCGTACAACTTATTTTCAAAAAGCACATGCCATGCCACAGTTATCTAGAATTCTAGACCACAAAACGAAAACGGAAACGGAGAAAGTTAGGAGTTTGGAACGTGGAATGTTGGGGGTAGGTTCTTTCAGAATCCTAACAAAAATGTTTATTCGGATCGTGAACGCTTTATTTGGAAGGGAAACATTTATACTCACATTTCAAAATAATGTTAATTGTTTGAATTATTCATTACGATTTATATACCGCCCCAGGAAATTTAAAAAAAAAAATGTCTCTAGTAAATAAAATGTTTATTATAGATTGTATCTTAATAATAGTAATAATAACAACAACAAAATTATTTGTAATAGTAAAGTAATCATAAACGATTATTATGTAATATTACTACTAAACTCATTTATTGCACTAAATGTAAAAATGAGCCTAGATCTAAAACACTGAAAACCCAAAAAAAAATTAAATCCAAAGCCTAACGCATCTCTACTCTTTTATCTCAGTGTTGTTCATCTTCTTCATCAAACAACTAGGTTGTTCCATCTTCATCAAACCACTAGGTTGTTCCATCTCCATCAAACGACTTGTTGCTTCATTTTCTTCCTCTTATTCGAACACCCCTTACACCCTTGTGATCCCAGAGGTGCTGGAGAAGGAAAATTGGTTTAGGAAGAGCCACGGAAGGAATTGGAATGGCAAAAATGGCGTTCCGATATGTTGACATTTTGTGATTTGGAGCAGACGTTCTGGATCGTGAATCGCTCACTAACATATTTGCGGTTACTGTGCACCTTGCGCTATGGCTCCAAAAGAGATAGGCGTCAAGCGCCATTAATAACATTAGGTAGGTTTCATCTTGAAAGCGAAGAATATGAAACGACTTGCTTCTCCTGTTGCAAGAAGCAAAGAAGTTGATCGACAAAGGCTTGCAAAGGTCAGACTTACAATAAGTTATTTGACTCCATGACACCGATGACCTCAATTAGGCTTGCCCAAAAAAGGTTGGCAACATTAAAGTTCTTACTCATTGCCGAGGTTATGAGAGTTTACATAATGGAAGGCTATGACATATATGGTCCACATTAAATATAACCAAATATAGCATTTTGGTTAGATCCCCTAAGAATAGACTAGAAAATATCAAATTACCAACTCTTTGAGGTAAGGAAAAAGAAAATGCCCTTCAAAGACAATACTCTCCACCAAAATGATTCGTTTCTAGACATTTGGCTATCATCAAAGAATATTTTGTATTTGGGAAAACTACTTCATCTTAGAAAGAGTGGAAGTTGAATTCAAAGATAAGTACTCCCCTCGAACTTATTTTTCCCAAAACAAATGAACTGTTGGCAAAAATGCATTATTAACTCAGAATTGGAGTCAACTCACCTTTAAAATGGTACATGGTTAAGCCCTTCTAGTTGGTTGGTCAGCCTCCATGAGGTGACTACTATGCACCAAATTTGGCATTTAAGCCTCCTCAACTACTCGTTGATGTAGGAAAATCCTTTTTTATGTCTTATTCCACTTCAGTGTAAAATTTGTGAGGGACATATACTATGAGAGAACAGCTCCTTAATATTTAAGGTTCTTGTGACCGAACAAAGCAAGATTTCTCCTACATATAAACTAGAAATAAATAAGAAAAAATCTCTATTGTGTAGAAATCATGACTGGTGAGCAGAAGCTAAGATATGTTTGGTTAACTAGTGTACGCAAGATTTTAATTTTAGAGTGTTGATTTCTACCACTGTGGAGTATTAAATAGTTGGCTGAAGTTCCAACTTTTCTACTGAATTTGTAGACATACAAGATATTTCTTAAATTAGCTAAAGTCCCAATTTGGAATGTTGTTTTGATCACAAACTGTTTGGATACTTTCCAAACAATGGCTCCACTGCCATCTATAGTTTCTTCTTGACTGCTTTCTTAGAAAATCTCCTATCATAGTTAAGGCCATCGTGCAAATTGCTTTGAGCTCCTCCATTAAACTCCGTAGCACCAAGGATATGACATCAAGCTCTTAGCCGCAGGAGTAACTTGGTCAAGCAAATCTCTTATACAGTCGAGCATAGCTCATTATGCCACAAACAGGTGATGGTTACAGTTTTGACAAATTATCTTGTATTTCTTGGGAGTATGAAGTGAAAGTTTGAACTTTCAACTTCGAGTAAAAAGTAAATATTACCCAAGAAGTTAGTTGGGGTGTAGAAATGAAGTACAAAAGTTGACTTTGGTCACTGATTTTTGAGGCTCACAGTGCAAGGGATGGGTAGAATACATTTGCACCTGCTCAAGTTATTTTGTTGAGGTAGGTAGGAGCTTCTTAAAGCAGGGCATGCACAGATATGGGTTACCTTGCATGGAACCCACCCTCTGACCATACCTCATTCTGATCTGATCCATTCCTAGGTTATTTTCCACCTCATTCAAACCAATGAAATAAGTAAAGGGAGAATGAGGCACAAAGGCACTCAAGAAGAAGCATGGCACCGGTACAGATGTAGAGAGTTGATTTGTTCAAGCACAGATGAATCTTCAAAATTATCTCTTCCTAATAATTTATGCATTGAGTTAAGAAAATATCAAATTCAGTTTACCTCATTTACGTGGATTGAAGTAGCTAATCTATATGGTTGATTACCTTCCTTTTCATTCAATACATAGATTCTTTCACTCTAAATGTCATTTACCTGAAATTAAAGCCGTGATCTTCCCTCCACACACGCACTTTGCTCATTCTCTCCATCACACAGGCACTCACAAGTAGAGGGGACTAGTGGAGAAGATCAGTCAACGTCATTCAAAAGCTATCTTAATCGTGGGAATTTTTTAGTATAATCAAGTACTACAAAGAAGATGTTTACACCAATTGCTAATTTAGTGGCTACTGCAGGAAGTATATACAAATCATGTCAAACAACACTTGAAGACAAGCATATACTCTTTAACAATAGATGGCAACTTAATTCACAATTATTGAACTTACTAGACAAAAAATCAATTCACATATTCAGCTAATAGCATTATTTTTTTTTATAAGCGAGGGACAGGCCCGCTTTGCAGGCCAGTGTTTCTCACCCCCCGTGGGGGGCGTCACCCTGTTAGTTGTTAGTTTCCTTAAACCCATAAATCCCTCCCCATACCATCGGCAAGGAGGCTCGAACCTGAGACCTCAAATGAAATCCAAAGCTATCAACCGCTTGGCCCATCATGCCTTGGTCATTAGTAGCATTATTACCAGACCCAATATCCAAATTCAAATTAAGCAACCAATCAGATGAATGGGGATGCAGCTAATACATACCAGAATGTCTACATAGAAGCTTCCCTCAATTTCTCAAGGATTGAGTTCAATCAGAAGCGGATAAACAACCCTAAATGTCAGAACAATCACAGAACCTTCAACAAGATATAAAGAAGAATACTCAATCACACAGAACACAACATCCAGTGCCATAATAGATCAAAGCAAGCCCTGAATTCAACTATATCCCAAAACAAACCATAATTTTCAACAGAGCATTTGCATGCAAAAGCTTCAATCAGAGTTCCGAACCTACCATTTGTCAAATCGCCACTTCTTCTCACCCGATGAGGCAGCCCACCACTGAATCAACTTCGCGGAACACTCCACACTTGTATCAAACCGCTCCAAGCCTCGCACTCCACCGCCTGGGCGCACAAGAAACCCCGGTCAAAATCCACCTACAATCTCACTCCTTGCTCGATCAATCTGCACATGAAGCACCAAAATTAAAAGAACACGCTATACGAGCAAACAGTCTATGAAGCCTCGATCACACGCGACATGCAAAGCACGATCTCTAGGAGAAACCGGCACAGTTCCAGAGACGAGAAGAGTAACAAGACGATCACGGTGAATTTTCAAAATCAGAAGAGAAAGAGACAAGCGTTTAACAGAAACAATGGAGAAGAATCAACATGAATTGAGACCAATGGGAGAAGTCTGAGAGAACCATACCGCTTCTAGCGACGACCGGAGATGATCGGAAGTTCGATTTTCCGGCAGGGACTCGCCGGAGAGAAGCGCTCACTTCTCAGCAAAACAACTGAGAAAGTGACTTGCGTTGTGCTGTGTACTTGTGTTGAGTGAGAGAGCTCGATATGAAAAACCGAACTGTGAGCTGCAAATCATCCACTGTAAATCTCTCTACTGTAACCAAAATCGGTTCCATAATCTGGGCCGTCACGTGGAGAGTTAATAATCATAAATGACGTGTCAAGTGTTTATTGGTTTTCGCTTTGTCAATACTGTGTTGCTTACCGAAGGTTTGATTTGATCGGTGGCCCAGCGTTCCTCGGAAAATGGAAAATTTCACCAATTGATTTTTTTGTCCATTTTAGATTTTTTATTTCTATTTCTTTTTTTGTACCAAAAAATATCTGGATACATTCAAAACTAATCAACCAACTTTTATTACCATAAATGTGAAAAAGAAAAATCCAAATTATGATTTGAATTTTTGATGTAAAATGTGGATTGATTGTTGATTTTTTATATTCATGATTCATTGCATTCTCAGGTTCGTAGATGCATTTTTAAATATGAATTTATTTTTTTTATTTATTTATGTTTTTTGTTTTAAAATGAGTATTTTGTTTTTATTTTTAGTAAAAATTAAAAATTAGAAAATAATTTAGTGTGTTTTCAATATAACTCTCACTTTCTTCACTTACATCTCATGTGCACTCATGTGCAGATTTGCCCATGTGCATAAGTGAGAAGGGTAATATGGAAAAAATAATAATATAATAACATAAAAGTGTATCTATTAATTTAGACATTTGCTCATTTTGGAACAAAAAATTTAGACAAACAAAACACTCATTTTGAGACGGAGAGAGTATCTATTAATTTTGTGTTTCTTTAAACAATACTAACAAACAAAATCAAAATATTATTTAAAAAACATCATTATTTTCAACTCATTAAATGTGTTTATTGACTTTACATTGAGCTAATTACTTTGAATTTTACTGTGGGTTTATGAATAATGTATTTTTAATAATAATAATAATATTTATTTAATTTTAAATTCATCAAGTTTGACAATAATTCATTAGTAGCATTTTCTCAATTGGAAATCTTTTTTTCCTATTATAAATCAAACTATTCTTCTTCTTTTTTTACTATGAAATTCGGGTAATTTTGTAGGAAATTTGTTTTTTTTTTTAAATAAATAAATAAGTTGAGGTTGGGCAGTGGCGTGTTTGATTAAGCAAAATTGCAGAAACCAAAGTTTAGCTTTTTCAGTTACAGAACTTGCAATATGGAGAGATTGAGGATCCAATGGAACACAAAAGAGGAGCGAATGACGAGAAGACAAGTGAGCATGAATAAACCGCCCGTTTATAATGTTTTTTTCACATTTTTTTAGGGATGTGGGCACAGGGCAACACGGGTTGCGGATATGAAGCATGTGGTTTGGATTTCGAAGATGGAGACTTGAACAAAGTTTTCGGTTCAACCTTCGAGTTTAATTTGTTGCCAATTCAGATGAAATACACGATGGAGGTAAGGGGCGGTTGGCAGTGCACTCCACGTGATCAGTTTGAACTTCAAGTGTAATTCTTGTTAGTTATTCGTTCTCTTTAAATTGGGGAGAGGATTCTAGTGCCTTAGTCATTGGCTCACGATTTAGTCAAGTATTCGATCTCTTTGTCAAGCTAGTGTAGGTGATTTGATTTTTCTAGTTTCCAAATCTAAATCGTCTTTGTTATTATCCGATTTATACTAATAAATTTTTAGTTTTTGTGTTAAAAAAAATTAATAATAATAATAATAGGACATTTGTTTTGATGGACCGCTCGAAAACCCCAATTAGTTATAAAATTATAGTGGGCCTGTTGGTCATGAGTTGGGTTTGGCTATTTTGTGACGGCCCATATTAGATACAGTTTTGCTTGATTCTTCAAGCAACGAAATGAAACGGTGAAGAACAAAACTTCACCTTCATCGAATCGAATCGTGGCGCGTTAGGGCTCAGTGGAGACATGGCGGGAGGAGCAGGTTGCAGCATCAGAGCCATCTGAATCCTTTCCAATATCGACTCCATCGTCTTCTCCAGGTTCGACTTTCCATTTCGTTTCTTGCCAATTCAGTATTTTCAAATCCTCGCATTCATTGCTCAATTTAGTTCAGTTTCGTAGTTTTCAGTGTCAGTGATGTTAATCGTGTGCTGTATTAGGTTCGATTTTTGCATCAATCGAGATTGAGAACCCAGATTGTAGAAGTAGGTCTCCTCTAAGTCTTCAATAATTTTGGCGGGAAATCAAAATCTTATTTCCCTCCATCTGCTCTGGACAATAAAGATAGGTTTGGTTGATTCCAAGTCCTCCCTCTGCTCCGATGGACGATTACGAGACGCTTATTTCCACGACCGACGTGGAGCTACTGAAGATAGCATGGCGTAACGAGAAAGCCGCCCCTGAGATCCTCCGTTTTGAGTCTGATTTGATTCAGAGAGCCATGGAACAAATCCGCTTGGTGGTACGCTCTTCCTATCGCAAATGTTTTGTTTACTTTCTTATTTGGGTATATTCCAAACATGTCCTTTCCAATCAAGATGTAGTAGTCTTTTGCGACTCCTTAAATTTTCCAGTAATAACATATCGCGTAATTTCGTGGTATTTATTGTTTACTGTCTGGAATTCATTGCATCTTCTGCTTATAATTCTGCTGCTACATTGATTTGATTGTGTAACCTAGGAATGGAATTATTGGCATTTAACACGAGCAAATACAAGTGTAAACAACCAGGGATCTCAAGCATGTCAGTGTTCCCTTACCTGTATTTAGCAAGTCAGTAGCAAAATATATCCCCAAGTATAGTGTATTGTTAGGTTTATGTTTAATCATCGAAACTGCTCGACCCCTTTTAGTTCTTTGCTTTTGGGCTACATGGGTATCTCAATTTGGTGACCCCTTTCCAGTTTCACCTCACCTGGATGATTCTTATTTATGTGCTACGGTTAGTAAATGCTACCTATAAGACTGCTTTTGACTTGGCAATTGAGTTTGTCTGGGAGGTGCAGTAGCATTTGTTATAAAATGTGTATCTTGCTTGATTTTGGACTTCAGTTAACTTGTTTGTTTTCCACTAGATGAATAACAATCTTGGAAGTCAGCTTTTTCGTTGGTTGCTTCTGTGAAACTTACAATTGTCAAGGCCTGTGTAGAAAAAGAGCACCACGGAATATGACTAGTTTTTCTGTTAGCAAACAGTTTACTAAACAGCTGACTCAAGCAAAATAATATTTGTTACTTCATATGTGCTCGGTCATATTACAAGTTAGATGTTTGGCTTTTCAAGCAACTCTTTACTGGGTTGATCTCGAGTTAAAACACTCTTTAAAAATTGAGTGCTGTGAAGCTTGAAGTGATTCATTTAGAATATAAAATATGAGAAGAGGCTTTGTTTGCATTTTCCTTGTCATTTTTGAATAATGCAAACATTGAGCTGTAAGATTATGAAGACCAAATAATAACTAAAGATTTTGTATTAGAATATTGTTTTCCGTGAATGATGTTGGCTACATGATCCCATTTTTGAAATAGTGAAATTGTTAAACAAAGGAAAATCTCACTTCAAGTAATTTTGAACTATATGATCCTGCTACCTTATTTCTTTGGTTGTAGAGAAAAGAAATGTGGCTAACAAGTAACAATGTATTTTGTGATCATTAAAATCATGGAGATGTTTGATTACCAATTCTAGTTATCCGGGAGGCTTTGAAAATACAAATCTTGCACCTACTCTTGTTCAGAATATGATGTTGGAGAAATTATGAACATCAAGAATATCTTCACTAGCTGATCAAATAAAATGAAAATCTTTACTAGATCTTTCCTAGTACACTTGCTCATGCCAAATCATTTTAAGCTCCATTTTCTTTCTTTCAAGTTGACGCCTTTTCTGTTTTCTATCAGGAAGAGAACTTGGAGATGTCTGCAAAAGATGGTATTGATCCCCTTATTCTATCGATGTACCAGATGGACTTGGATAGAACCCAGTATTTGTTGAGATCATATCTTCGGATTCGTCTTCAAAAGGTGAGCATTTACTTTTTCTTGTCATGAATCTTTTGTTCGGCTATCTTTGGATTTCATCATGAAGGAAATTATCAGCACTTATGGTCTGTTTGATTTCAGTTTGAGGTTTGGAATACAAATTGTTGAATAGTGTCATCAGAACTTGTAATGATAATATCAATATAAAGTTCATTTTAGGCAATTGAAGTGCATAGAATGTCAGATATGTTTAGGGAAAGACTGCTCAATAAGAAGCTACCAAAACCTTATTCTGTAGAACCTTTTCTTTTAATATTTGAGTAAGCTTGAGACTTTTCAATGTTTTACTTTATGTTATTTTTATTTTTGGTTGTATTACAGATTGAGAAGTACACGTTCCACATCTTAAAAACTGAACTCTGGAATCGGCTTTCACAACAAGAGAAAGAGTTTGCCAGAAGGTGAAGTCTGTAACTTGAATTCATTTTGGCCTTGTTTTTGTACTATCGAAATATGTTTATGAGGTTTCATTTCACTGTTACTAAAATTGAGTCTATGGTCACAGATGTACAGATGATATGGAAAAACATCTCGAAGAAAGTGTTCTGTCAAAATTGCCTGAGAATTATAGGTTCATACTTAAACAGTCCATTACAAGTGAAGAAGATGATATGGGTATTGAACCATCTTTATAAGTCACTCTAATCTTCCGCATTTGGTTTCTACAATATATAATCAAAATTTGCTATATCTCCTGGAATTTGTTGAAATATATTTGGTTCAAGGAGTGGTTCAAGTCTAAATCTTAGTCATTCAAATGGCAGAGGATTCCATATCCGTTGTTGAGCATCTGGTCAGTTTGATTTGCTGGGTATTTAATTTTTATTAATATGTGCTACATATCTGTTTGATATGCAGTCCCTGAGCCACCAGTGGACACATTTGTGGTCTGTAGGAGCAAGGGATTTGTGGGACCTATCCACCTCGAAGACAGGTAATGAACGACATGCTTCAGTTTATTCCCAAGAGAAAAGTTGTTTGATTCATATGCTAACCAATTTAAATCTCCCATCTACCAGCAGTGAGCCATTATTCATGGAGCAAGGCGATCTATGCTTTATACGTTACGAGCAAATAAAGCCATTCCTAGAGAAAGGGGAGGTTGATTTGGTCTAGTAGTTGTATTACTATGAATTCTATGGCGAGACTCACAAGTCTGGACAACTAGAGTTAGTAGATGACAATTTATTTAAAACTGGTTGAAAAAATTGTAGACGAGGATGTGTATGTGATTTCCTTGATGATCCAATGAGGTTGATTAGTTTAGTACCATGTTTAGCTCAGTTTTTATGCGTGAAGTATTGTTTGTACAAATTTGTTCGGTTCTCCATCATGTTTTGTTGACAATTGCTATGTGTATTATACTATCATGATTCATGGGAAAGCAACTGTGATGGAGAAATTGTATATTCTACTACTGCTCAATCTTCAGTGCATGGTTTAGTGAACATGTGAAATGACCTTACCGCTCATCAATACATTGATAGTGTTTGATCAAGTTATAGCGATATGAAGGGCGGCTCGAACCTGAGACCTCGAGGTAAGCAAGCGCCTTTAACCACACACTAATGGTTGTCGGTTTTCCACGTTGTTTATTTATAGGAAATACAATGATAATGATTGATGGAAGAAAGGGGGGTTCGCAAAGGTATTTGACATTGACTTAGCGCATAGAAGAGGTTGACGACTTGACGCAGATAAGCAACACGAGAATGAGTTTGCGACGAGGGTGTATGTAGAATGAGTGGAGAGAATGTTGTGAAATAGAAGTATATGTTTTTTCTAAGTGTCTTACGAGTGGTTTTTGTCATGCGGCACAATTTTATACTCGATCTCCAGATGTTGACCGGTGCTTACTTTCATGATACACGAACAATCTCATTGTCTTAATTTGTGCTCATTGTGTTTGATGCACATGAATCAGATTGATCCTCTTCCTCTAAATGCGAGAGTTTGGAGCGCCACGCGAAACCGATTCTCTCAGTCCGTGACAAATTTCTTTCAAAAAGTAAACTAAATAAAAATAGAGAGTTCATCCATATCATGTACACAAGGCCAACAACTATATAGGTTTAATGGAGAAACAAATTACCTTTATTCTCATTCAGATTTCCTTAGCATCATATGCAAAAAACCAAAGGTATCAAACTGGAAAATCTCTTGCAATTAGGTATATGGTCAACAATATGTGGAACTGATGGTCAAGGAGACAAAAGACTAACTAGATGAGACTCAACATTGTAAAATACAGTATCTATTTTCTTACAGAAAATGTAATGCAGAAACCAACTTTTGTTAACTGATATATTTATATGTGTGTGTAATGAAGCCTAACCTCAGTCATAGCTATCTTCCCTTCGGATTGATCAGCTGCGAGAACACTCCTGTTGTCGTTGTGACTTCATCGGATTGATCAATGTCGCTTCCAATGTCAGCATCATCGCTATCTATAGCCTGAATCTGCGAGATCCATTCAGGAATGTCCGGAATGTAATTTGCACTATTCTCAGATGAAAGGTTCTGTATTGAAGATACATGTAGCTGCAGAGCATACTCCAAGTTCCACAGGACATCTCCCATTGTAGGCCTCTCCGTCCCGTACTCAGCTAAGCATTTCTCTGCAGTTTCGCCATATTTCCTGAGGGACTCGAGGTTTACAGATCCTACGAGGTAAGGATCAATTATACGCTCCAACTGGCCTCTATTTTGCCAGTTCATGGCCCATTCTGCTATGTTGACCTGTTCTCGTGGAAGAGTCGGGTTTATGGCAGGCCTCGCGCACAAAACCTCGAGCAAGACTACTCCGAAAGAGTAGACATCAGATTTTTCTGTGAGTTGCTGTCTACGAAAGTACTCGGGATCAAGGTACCCGAAGCTCCCCTTCACTGCAGTGCTCACATGGGTTTGGTCCAGAGTTGGACCAAACTTGGATAGTCCAAAATCTGCTACTTTCGCGGTCAGGTTTTCATCTAAGAGGATGTTTGTTGTCTTGACATCGCGGTGGATGATGATCTCTGCAGCTCCTGTGTGAAGATAGTGCAATCCTTTTGCAGCTCCAATGCAGATTTCGAGTCTTTGTTTCCAAGAAAGCGGAGGGAGGCCCGAGCCATATAGATGCTTCCTGAGAGGTCCACCCGCCATGTATTCGTACACGAGGATCATTTCATTGACTTCTTCACAATATCCAATCAGAGAAACCAAGTGCCTGTGCCGGAACTTGGAGAGCATCTCAATTTCTGTTCTGAATTCAGTTAGTCCTTGCTGGGATCTCGGGTTCCCGCGCTTCACAGCAACATCCATCCCGTTTTCAAGAACTCCCTTGTAGACCTTCCCAAATCCGCCAACGCCAAGAACCAAGGTCTCATCAAAGTTCTTCGTTGCCTCGCAGATCTCTGAGAAAGCTACAATTCGTCCCAAGCTGAAAGAGTTTGATGCAGAGGCGAAACTGACGATTGAGATCTTGGAATCATATCCTATGTTTGTTGGAATTGATATCCATGGTGAGGGGAGATCCTTCGGTTTCTTTGGATGGCACGGATACAAGAAGATAGCTGCAGCTAAGATGATCACCAGAACAGCAAAACCAGCTGAAGATAAGGATATTACAAGAACCGGCCATTTAGTCTTCTTCTTCGGGATCTTAGCATCATTATAATCCGCGTGAAGCTTCCCGTCAAGACTGTCAACAGAATTGCTCAGTTTCATGATCTCCAACCCGTTCAATATAGCGTTGGGTGGGAAGTTTCTCAACTCAGGAGGCCCTACTTGAACTAGAATCCGATCTGAGTCCAACGAAGCATTGGCAACAAAATCTATGAAATAAGCAGCTGGCAACTCTGTGGACTTGCTTGATATATCAAAAGAGCTAAGAGCAGATTGCTTGTTGATGTACACATTGAAAGCAAGGCTGTTGGGGCGTTTACTGATGATATCGCAGAAATGCATCCTCACGAGATAGGTGAAGCCTTTATCGACTTCAAATGTCCAAGAAATGTTGAATCTCTGATCAATGACATTAGCATCTGCCATTTCTTGAGCTGTGGCATAAACCCAATTGGGCGCGACTTCAACAGAAGTTCCAACCGGGTACTCAATCGAGGTGGGATCAGCTGAAACATTCCTAGCAGCAGCAGCATTTATCAGAAAAGGCTCGTCTGATTCCCAAACCCTCCACAGCGAATCGTATCTGAAATTCTGAAGTGGACCTCCCATGTTTATTCTATAGGCTGTCTGGAGAGCTACATGATCCAGGATGTTAACTTCAGGTCCCAGAGGGATGGGAACAACCCGGGATGGGAATAGCCCATCGGGCACAGAGACAACCTCTATGCCATTGACAAAAGCAACTGAACCATTCCAAGGAGACAGAGCAAGAACCAAGTTTTTCGAGTTTGAACCACCCACCTCAACCACATATTCCATAACTAATCGAGACTCTTTCGCTGCATTCCCAAAAGAGAACCCGTGAAGCAGCGTAATCCCATTGGCCTCAACAGAAAAAACTGCAGATTTCAAGTCGAAATGTGGATTCTCAACTAGGTAAAAATGGAGCCGGAGCCAGTGGCGACCAGTCTGCCTAGTTTTAATGGTGTAAGTAGAGGTTTCTCTAAAAACCCGAGCAGAATGGTACAGAATTGACTCATTTGACATGCCTGTTTTGATGCCCAAAACCACATTTTGATGAGAAGATGGTGATAAACCCACCAATGGGTTCCCAGAATCAGGCTTGAAAACCCGACCATCGTCAAGTTGCAATGCCCGACTACCCCCACAGGTAATGAAAAAACTGTCAACAGGTACAAAGGCAGAAGCAGAAGCAGCAGAGTTCTGTGAGGCATTACAGCAAACACATAGTAGGCACATTGCATAGAACCCATTTGAAACCCCCATCATTGCTCTATTTCTCAACCCTTTCTTGCATCTAATCAATCAAAACACAGCACATGCAAGCAGTACAGAAACAACCCATCTCTTCATTATCATCTACAACAACAAATTTGACTCAAAGAAACTGAAATCAGACAAGCCAAGCATACCTGGTTCTGTTTGTGGTTCAGCAACCCAAGAACTAAGAGAAGACAGATTTGGATGAGCAAAAATAGGAGGTTTTGGGGATAGAGTGTGTGTGAGAGAGTGAGTGAGTGATGGAGTTTTCCAAGATCTGGTCTGTGACTGCCATCACTCACTGACATCACATTCATTAAAAATTTCACAAAAAAAATTGAACATTTGAGGTTTCTTGGGTGTGTGTGGGATTAAAATACTTCAGTTTTTGCTAAAATTAAGGTAAGAAGCATGAGGAAGACAGGCTGGAATAGAAAAAGATCAAGAACCTGAAAGGACCCAACTGGTACTGTCTCATTCTGTAAGCTTTAAAGCAACACCCAGAGCCTTTTGATTTGATTCCTTGTTGACCAAACCTCTCAACAATGCAGCTATTTCCAGCCTGCCCATATGATTATAACATGAACAAAACAAGAAACCTCAACGGGTTGCACATTATCTTGATTCTTGTTTGCTACTTTTAGAGCTAATAAGCTTGGCCAAAATGCATGTGCCAATGTAATTGAGATGTTGAGCCACCACCAACTAAACTATACACCAATTTGATGTGATGCAAATGGTTGTTTGGAAGGTCCACAAGCCAAAATGGCAAAAGCCAACACAAGAATATGCACCATGATTTTGCTTCCAAAACTCATCATTTTGTTATTCAATTATAAGAACTTGAATTAGTCTATTGGGGTGCTCAATTTATTATTTTTTTTAAACAAAAGAAAACATTTAGATTAGAACTTACCCTAATTTTAACCGATTGTAACAGATTCTTAAATAAAATATCAGCGTCAATTTGATTGAAAGAGTAAATAGTCTCAACTAAAGAGTTATCGGTTGAAACTCAGCCAAGACGCAAAAGAAATGAATTCATTTAAGCATATATGAACGTTAAATCGATTTGACTGACATTTTTTCCGTCACTTTCAACTGTATATAACTGAAGCACTGTGTTGCTTGAATGTTACCTTAAAAGTTTATGATATAGCATTGAAAATGTGTGATTGTGGTGGTGAGCATGTGGTTTTGCTGAAAGGGGCCACAAATGGCATGAGCTGCTGAAGTTCTATTATAAAAGTGGAGCTCAGAAAACGAAGGAGAGAAAGAAGGATCTGGTTTGAGAGGTAGCTAGATTTTCTCTTTGGGAGAGTCAAATCCTAAGGGCCATTTCTCAAACAGAGAGCTCAAGTTTTCATGTAACTTGCTTCTGCAACCATTACATCTTTGTTTGCTTAAAGACAAAGTATACTATGCACTTTACTTTTCTTTCTATCCATATAAAGTTTCTACCTCTAACTGTGTCATGGATCCACAAATACCTTTTCTTTTTACATGCTTTGTTAAAGCGAGCGTGCCTTGCGACTAAAGAAAAACTGCCCGGCAAGCCTGTGTATAGAAATGACCATTCTCAAAATCCACATTAATGTGAGTCTCGTAAACATATTTACACACGTTTAAACATATTTCAACATGAAACAGATGCGTACAAATGTTTCTGAACAGCATCCGGCCTAAAGTAATTGGACAAGTTTCTAACTTGTTCACACATCAAACAAGCACTTAAAACTTGGAGTGTCGAGGATCAAATGAGTG
>JAYMTA010000968.1:0-22688 GCA_036897625.1 Pelargonium cotyledonis
AAAAATAGAAACAAGACACTCATTTTGGGACAAAAAAATTAGACAAACAAGACACTCATTTTGGGACGGAGGGAGTACTTCATATACGCAAACAGATTTGCACTACAAGCTTCCTAGCTCGAATTAGTAAACGATTTACGACGTGGAACGTTACATATACATGAAAAAATTTAGTACTAACAATTTTCTAGTTAAATATTCCCTGTTACCCCTTCCCTATTCCCTGGTTTCGGAAGTTCACAATCTAATATTTTTATGAAGTTAAACTGTACAGCACAAAGGTTGGAGAGAATACTGCAATTAGAAAAAGTAGGATACAATATTTTAAATAGAGTTTATACCCACTAGACATTTTTTAGGACAAAGCTGCCGTGTTATCAGGTTAAGTGGTATAAATGCCAGGCACAGAGAGATTAATGCAAAAGTGGAAGACTATCTAATCCTCTCATTACATAAGACTAAAGTATTATAGTTTCATGTCCCAAATCCCAACAACACTTGCAGCAAGCAATCCATTTCTGTTGGGAAAACACATGGTGACCAGCAAATTTTAGTGTTTCCATGTTTGAAAGGCCAAACAAATACCAATGGAACATAGTTATAATTAGAAATGAAGGAGAAATTATATCATGATAGGAAATCATCAATAAAGGCGGGCAAGTGCTACATATATGGCAATATTCACACCACATTAGCAGTTACTTTTTAGGGATATATAAAGGAAAATCAAAATTAGTACTCATTATCATAATAATACTATGAGTTCCAAGACACTGTACCCCACACCACACACGAACCTATGACCTCTATGTTAGAACCATATCATGTCATGAAAACGTTCATTAAATGAAAAGAAACTAATGATGCAGTACATAAATGGCCTGAAATTGATCATTGGCGACTATGGTATCTTATGCTGGTCTACGAACTTTACCACAATAAACCCTAGGTTATAAGAAAGCTCCTTTATCACATTAACTGTATCAAATTAGGGAAGAGGATTAACCTACCCATACGACTAGGTTCTCTTCTCCTGGTGGGCTTTTGGCTTCAATAGGCTTCCTGCCAGTTATTAGTTCCAACAAAACCACGCCAAAGGCATAAACATCTGTTTTATCAGATATCTTCCCATGCTGGAAATACTCAGGAGCCAGATACCTACACATATACACATGGCTTCACAAAGCGAACGATAAACCAGACTCATACTCAAGTGAACAATGACGAATAATAAATTTCATTTACAAGTTTCATGATATCATACCCAATAGTTCCTTTGACAGTTTTGCAAAGGAAAGGGACTGAAGGAGCAGATGTCCATGTCGCTAATCCAAAATCACACAACTGCAAACACCATTGTCAAATCACACATTATAATTATCATTTAGATGTATGTACCTATTCTGAATCACCAAAACCAGACCCAATAGGCACAAACAGCAAAAATCTAACCTTGGGCATTTTCTTGGACGAAAGGAGAATGTTTGAGGGCTTGATGTCCCTGTGAACAACACATCTTTCAGTGCCATTGTGCAAATAGGCCACGGCTTCGGCTATACCGATTGCAACCTTATACCTCACAGACCACGGAAGGATTGAACCACCCTTTCTTCCCCTCTTCTTCTCTGCAAATGGGTGCATTAAAAATCTGCTTATTCATCATATTCTAAACAAATTGTTTCACTCTGAAAGACCAAGAAAGCATACCATGCAAGTGGCGCTCTAGGCTTCCACCTGAGACATATCTGTACACCAAGAACAAACCCTCCTCTGCATCAATACAAAATCCCAAAAGAGGAACAACATTTCGGTTCTGAAGAGAGCTAGCAATCATCAATTCTCTACAAAATGCCTTTGAAGATTCTTTGTCCTCCTTGTCCAACCGCTTAATTGCCACAGCATTCATCAACATCCCAACTCTCCCCCTGAAAACACAGCTCAAAGCTCCTCTTCCCAAAACTCTACCTACCCATTAATCAAAAATCAAATCTTTTCAGGCTCCAAAATCTAAAATTACAATTACTTCACAAAAACGTAAAATCGGACTCAAAAACAAGTTGTTGTGTACCTTTGGAGAAATTGCGAGTAGCGGAGAGAATTTCACCATAGCTGAATCTGATGAGATTGCTAGCCACAGGAGAGATGTTCCTCTCCAAAGACTCAATTCTCCGCCATTTGAGCTCTTGGGCACGAGACTCGATTAACCCATTGTCCAAATTGACCATCAAAACAGTTGCAGCAGTGGAGGAGCTCATGTTCAGGGACTCGAGCTCAACCTGAGAGCAGAAACTGAACCGGAACGACGAGTGCACCGATTGAGAATCGGCATTTATCAATTCCGCGCCGCATCCACCGGCGTCAGCAAGCAACCACGCCTTGTGGTGCTCCAAGTTTCTGTTCTTGTCGGACCTCTTACCGTCTTCCCGGCGTCGAGTTGGAAGAAAACATGACAACCCAAGTTCCAAAACCATCTTCCTGAAAATGGGTTTGATTTTGAGCTCTCTGTGGTGACAGTGATGATCTGGGTCTGTAGAGAAACCCATACATGAAGAAGCGGATCTCAATGAGGAGGAGCACAGAAACCGAAGAGCCGAAGAAGAAAAAAATTAAAAAGTGAGCTGCTTTGCTTGCGGGGATGGGTTGGGAGGGAATTATTCTCCACAGAAAAGAGAAAGTGGACATGGGGAGATGGGTATAATGTATTGAGACGAAATGGGTTTTGGAAAAAGAATTGAAATTGAATAATGGCGTGGGGTTCATGACGATGAAGAGAAAAGCTTATGGTAATATGATTCCGACAAGTTTTAGATTATAAGGCGTAAAATTTAGATTTTTTTTCCTTGGTTTCATTTTAGAAAACAAGAATATTGTGATTTGATTTAGGAATTTGTTTCAAATTTTGCAACTAACTTTTTTTTTTTTTTTAATACAAAGTGATTGGCAAAACTATATTTCTACTTTTGTGTTTTCCTATTAAGTTAATTAATAAAATGCATCAAACATATACAATATTATTGATCTCCTTTAAAATTTTAATTTGATTGACATATTATTAGAATATTTTATGTGTCAACTCTTGTTAATTCACGTGTCATTTTGTATAAATATTTTTTTTATATAATTTAACACATATACTATTAATATTCATTTAACAGTCACCAAATAAATCAAAAGAGATTGTTTGATAAATAAATGAATACAAGTGATGCGCTTGTTTTTTTAACACGATACATTAAAATGTTGTTTGTCGTCTTGTCGATGTACGTATGAGGGAAATGTGGTTGGAAGTTTTAATTATTGAAGTGAGGCCTAGGTCGTTGGGAACGACTGTCTTTGGGCGTTGGGATATGTTCAATGTACTTCTAGCTTCGTCCTAAGGGTTCAACACTTGTGACCCAGCGCTAGGTAACATAGTAATGAAAAATGATCACGGGGTGTTTCCGGGACGCCACCTCAAACATGAGAGTAACATCTCGACTGCAATCACAGTAACTCTAGAGAGCATTTCTGGAGAGAGAAACTATGGAGAGAAAAAATGAATATGGAAGTATGCTGATTCTCTTCTCTTAGTAAGAGAGTTATGTTTATACTAACTACTGATATTTGTCACATGTCGCGTGATTGGTGATGGCAAAATGTAGTAAACTTTGGGCCCAATTGGGGCTTGGGCTACTACTTTCTAAGCACGAGCGTCGGATGGGGCCGACTGTTCCCGCACGTCCCTTGCACACTGATGTGTACATCGAAGCCTCTATCGTGTATGGTAGCGTCTTGTGATTTCAAGTCTTATGAACTAATTGTTTGCTTCCTAAATGCGTCGTGCACGGGCGCCGAGAAAGTCTGAGCACTTTCGTACGTCCCTTGTGCGCCAAGACGTATGTTGAATCCACTAGAAGCCTTTACCATGCAGGGTAGCGTCCTAAGGGTTCAGGATTTGTGAGACATCAATTTTTTGTTTTTTGAAGTAAGGAATCTACGAGACGACTTGAGGTTGTGAAAAATACCTTATAGTTTTGCTTCTAAGTACCTTCGGCCTTCCCCGGACCTCCAAGCTCGCTCTGAAAATGAAGAACACTCCATTTTGTCCTTGGCAAGTGATAACTCGGTTCTACATCGAGTTATCCATCATCATTTGAGGATATTTGTTGACATTTTGCATCATATTAAATCATCATTCTCATGTTTTTGGATAGTTTGGATCATATGTGCTTAAATATGAATCTCTCTTGCGTTTTTGGTATTTTCTTGCCACATTTACACATTATTACTTGAGTATTCTGATTGTGTATATGTTTTTGTGTTTTAATTATCAGGTACCACATGATACATGACAAGAAAGACATCAAGAACCATTCGGGAGTACTCGGAAGCCAAGGAGGTAGAATGCTTGCTGTTTTGGTGGACCTCTGGACAATAAATCAATACTTTCGATGTTAAATGATTTCTAATGAAGTTGAAGTCTTCACAAATGTTGTATAGGACTTCTAAAGTTTCCAAAGAGTATCCACACTCATCATTCTGACATCATTTAGGCACTCTAGATTCTATTATAAGACATTCATGAAGATGTTTGGATAGACCCCAAAAGGTTAAATAAGTTATTTGGAAGCCTAAATTATGTCTAATGAAGATGTAGACTTCACAAGAGTTGTAGACGACTTCTGAATCTTTCCAACGAATGGTCATACTCATAACTCCGAGATCATTTAGGCATTCAAACGTTCATTCCTAGATAGTCATGATGCAAAGTCGCGACTGCATAAGTGGCAGACATAATCGCGACTCTACTAATCTGCTGTGATATTTTCATTTTTCGGGAATTTGTATAAATGCTCTCTTAGGTTCGATTTTTTTGGGGCATTATGGTGTTTTGAGATATTTTTTTAAGTCTTATTTGTTAGGTCTAGGTTCTAGAGAGAGGGAGTAGATAGAGATCAAGTCTTGAGAGTTTAGAGAAGAAGATTAGAACTTGAAGAAGCAAGAGTCTTTTCCATTGAAGCTTTGTGGTTATTGTATCTTTCTAATTCGCTACTTTTATTCTTCAAAATCTGAAATTTTTCTGGACTTTATAAAGAATGAGAATGGAATTTATTATTTTCATTGTTTGCTTATTTGATTTCTCTTCATTTATATCCAACTAGATTTCTACTGTGTGTGGACTGTGAGCACTATAATTGGAAATTGTTAGGCAAATTGATATGATTGTTTATCGGTATTTGTTATAGGATATTTTTTTTGAATTAATTGATTTTAGGTACTGAGTTATGAAACTCCACCATTGATATTTAGTGGTTTTGCAAGTGTTTGGGAATAAAATTTGGAATCATGCATTGAAATTCTAAAGTTGGAAGGTGTAGAGGGTACCATCAATTCTCATAGCTCGGTTTGTAATGTTGAGCATTGAATCTTCTTCAAGCGTAGTGACTTAGCCCCAGGATTGTTGGCTCAAGTGTGTGACCTTATAAGTGACAAGCTTGTGTCATGCCACTTTGAGTGAATTAGCATCTACACATAAACTTGATTAATTCACAACAATTATTAGTTCTAGGAGAAACAATCCATACCGCTTTTGTATCTCGATCATCACTTAACCTTTGACCTTGCATTTGTGGCTTTCACTTGAATCATTACACATATTCTATCTTTAAATTTTATTTTCATTTACTTTACATGTTTATCAAATACCACACTATTTGATTTCTTCTTGCTTTTATTCCCATGAGCGTCTTTGAATTGAATTATCTATTTCATCATATAATCTAGCGTAGTCCCTGTGAATTCGATACTCGAGCTCTTCAAGAGCTCAATATTACTTCAGCACGATCGATATACTTGCCGAACACGTGCCAGCAAGGACCAATGTCGCGACAATCCCGAAGACCATAGCGAGTTTGAGATTTGGCCGACATGGAAGATGATCACATGGTGCATAGGATTGGCGATTTGAAGAGGTGTCACATAGTGCCTAGGAAAGTTGCGATAGCCATTAGGCTATCATGACAATCATGGGCTTCATGCCCAGGCTACATCTTAGTAGACACGGAGGGCGTACGTTCGGTTGGGTGCGCTATCTTGGCTTCCCGTATATATACTTCTTGTTGTAGACAAAGAAGATGCACATAGTTGACTGGTTTATGATGGACATTATTGACGTATTTTTCAACGGGTGCACGCTTGGTGGGTATGCGATGGACTTGGCATTTCAACATAGTGTGTGTCAACGGATAAAGTATGAGACAATGGACTTCGCGCGCGATGAACTTTTTGAGATTGCTCATTTTAGGTCACTAAAGTAAGTTTGTTTTACTGTGAAACAAAATTCGAGCTCACAGTCAAGTTTGTCTTAGTAAATTGGGGCAATTACAGTTTTCTACCTTATGGTAGACCTTCTTTTCAGTTTCATACCCTAAAGTATTTTTTCTTTGTTTTTCCTACCTTATGGTTTTCAAGGAAGGCTCTGTCTCTAACACCATTCTATTGAAGGTAAAAGACGGATTTGCCCTCATCTTCATCTTCAACCTCTCTCTCTCTCTCTCTCTCTCTCTCTCTCTCTCTCTCTCTCTGGTTTTTGGGTTTTTGGATTTGTGGTTTTTTTCGGCGAGTTCATGAACTTTTCGGCGAGGTTAGCTTGAAGAAGAAGAAGAGTTAGAGTAAGGGCATTTTCGGGTTTTAAAAAAAATTAATGGTCATGTGCCCAGCACATGACCAAACAGTAACTTTTCCGTTAAATTTAACTGATAATACTGGATGTGCATACTTTAGGGTATGAAACTGAAAAGGTCTACCACAAGGTAGGAAAAATAACAAAAAAATATTTTAAGGTATGAAACTGAAAAGAAGATCTACTATAAAGTAGAAAACTGTAATTACCTCTAGTAAATATCAAATAGAAGTTACTTTAATATTGAAGATAGTTTTGATTGTTTTTTCTATAGAAAAAAAAAATGAAGAAGAAGAAGAAACATTGTAGATGACATCTATTCAAAGTATTAGAGTAAAATAAAGGACAAAACAATTATTTGGCGTGTCCAATAAACCAAAAACTAATATGGAGAGGTGAAGAATATAATATAGATATGCAATTTTGAGGTGTGATAGAAAGTGTAAAATCGTAGCTCCCTCATATTTTCATAGCTATGGCTTGCGAATCAAATCATGACGATATGGGTTCACAATTTGGTGACCTCCCAACCCTCCACCAACTTTTTTTTTAATATTATTTTTTCCTGCATTTCACACCCAATTTGGCTTCTGGTCTTAATATCCATATTCGCTATTAATTTGCATACAAATTATGTATATCATATCATTCTCATGTATTAATTAAAAAAAAAACTGTCAAAATATTAAAATGCTCACTTCACGGTCCAGTTTGATATAACTTATACGTCTAATAGACGGGTCACGGGTTCACTAATTCCAACTCACGGGTATCCCGCCTGTCCAACAAACTAAAACCCTAAGATAACGTCATATTTGAACCACTTGACTAAGAGCATCCACAATAGTTACACTCTAAAGAGTTTAATGGAGTGGACCGACAATTGCCACATCACTCATTATACTCAACTCTATAATGGTTACACTCTAATGAGTGTAACAGTTGGACCCACATTTACATTTTTTGTTATTTAAAATTATTTTTGTGATTTTAATCTATTTATTTTATTGGGTTTGAGTAATATATTTGACAAATGTCAAAAGTAATTATGTATTATGCATGTAATATATATTACATACATAATGAATTATTACCTTGCACAATGAATATAATAATATAAATCACACATTTAAAAGCTATTATACTTTTATTATACTCTCATTGTAGATGCCCTAAGTTAAGTGACTCACTCGTAATGACTTTTTTTGGCTCTAGGTTAGTTTTAGATGATTTTGACTCATATGATCTGAATTTTCTCAAGCCCCAACTATAATTAAAAAAAAAACTTAAATTCATTCAATTTTTAATTAAATTTTGATGATTTAGTTGGGTTTGGACCAAATTCTATATGTATGGACGGATTGTGTATAAATCTCACGTAACCAATTTTCACAAACCATTCAAAAATACATAATTCATAGAATTACGAGTGGTTCATAAATTGTATAACTTCAACCCGCAAAGATCGGTTTGAATTGCCTACTTTTATAAACGAGCGGATAAGCCGCTCATGAACACTCCTTACAACAATCGAACAATGAGCCGACTTGAGCCACAAGTATTAGCCACAGCTAGAGCTTGGATGTTGAATTAAATATTAAGAATGATGTAGATGATGTCAACTGTTACCAATATTTTGGGTGATAATATGGTAAGGTTGGTTAGTTTTAATTAATTGGTCAACTAATAATAGTGGTTACATGTCAATACACGTGTGACAAGTGTCCGTTCCTATGTGGCTTCTTTTCAAGATCAGTAGGAGATAGGTGTGTGTGTGGGACTTCATTAATTAATTACGTAACTAATTAAAGCTCCAATATCATGATGATATAAATGAGACCGAAGACCGGTCCGATTGGTACCGGTCTCTGGTCCTGACCAAACCAATCAAGAGCAGACCGACCCAGAACCGGACCGGATTGGGCCGATTTTGACCAGTTCTTCTCAAATGATAAAATTCTAAAAAAAAAAAAATTGAAATTTCATAAACCATGAACACAATGTAGTAATACTATACATTGTCTCTCTTTCTAATTTCCATTAACAATCACAAATTCACAACAAACAATATTATTATATAACAATTAACAACTAAGATGTCCAATACATTTATACACATGAAATTTCAAGTTTCAACAGCACACACAAAAATTCATATAAATTGAAGCCCTAAAAACCTCTACATCCAGATTGAAAACAAAGTTGCTTACCTTGTCCTTGAATGAAACTTAAATCCTCAGAGGAAGTTGAGGCCGAGAACATAACAGAGTGGTCGGCGGTTGCTGCTCAAAGGTGGCTCATATGGCTGAGAATTGAGATCGAGATGGAGTTGCTTCTTGGTTGGAGCTCTAGCCGAAATTGAGACTTGAGACTTGGGAGCGGTGAGTCGCCGGTGATGAGAGTCAAGATTGGTTTGGTGAGGGATTGAGTGACAGTTAAGTGATCGAAGAGATTAGGTCTTCTCTCTTTACTTTATTTTTTAAATTTTTTTTACATTTTATCGGTCTCAATCGGTTCCTATCCGGTCTTGAGTGAATTTGAACCAGACCGAGAATGATTTAAACTTAGGACCAAAGACCGGACCGATTTGCATCCGCTTCGGTCCAGGACCGTCCGGTCCGGTTTTTTCCGGGTCCCCCAAATGTTGCATACCCCTATGTGCGAGTCTGAGAATGAAAGGATGAACATTACTGCAAACAATGATCCACTAAAAGAGCTTACATTATAACTAACTATTACTAAGCATCCCAGAGAAATCTATGAAAACAATTTCAATACCAAAATTCCTCACTTGACTAGCATATGCCAGAACCAGTTGACAAGCAAGTGCATAGCAAGTTCCAAGGTTTTCTGGCCAATGTGGACCAATAATACAGAAAGACGTCTTACCAGTTTTATACTACATGCTATCTCAGAAGAAACGGAGTTGAGCATAAATATAAATTGCAGACCTATTGTGGTTGAAAAGCGAGAATTAAGTCAGACAAGTAAGAACCGAGAAATCAGTAAGCATCACTTATCCCAGCCAACTTACCACACAGCTTATTGAAAGCTTAAGTCACAATTTCCCAAGTGAAAATAGTGCATTAAAGAAAGGATACAATTATAAAATTTTAATAGTTGGGGTAAGACTACCGCAAGAAGGTAATAGCATGTTTCTGGGAATACCATCATTCCCAATTACCTCTGTTTTGATGAAGTTAGTAAGCGAAGAGTATAACAAGCCTGATACGGACTCAGAATCATTTACCCAGAAGTGGAAGAAATAAAAGAGTGCCTTTGTCTACCTGAAATAGCAGTGATTTAAAACCAAAAAGCCATTTCAAGCCCCTTTGCAAACTTTGTTACCGAGTAAAAGAAACCTATATCACAAGACACCTAGGTAGCAGTGGTTTAAAACTTGAATGATTTCAAGCTGCTTCACGAATATCTTTTATGTAAAAGACACCAACTATCAAAAGATAGATAAATATTTAAGATTTTCTATACCAACTTAAAGAATTATATAGGCCTGTAAGAAAATATAAGTTATAAAATTTTACAGAGCCAGCAAAATGTAGCTTGCATGAAACAAAATTAAAAAATATGCACAAGAAATGCATAATTCGAAATTTCAGAATCTTCTGCTTGCAATTGATGGACAAAGACAAACAACGAGATGGTAGAGGTTTAAAAGTATAATCAACTAGGCAGGTAATGTAATGGCACTAGACAACAATAAACAGATGATGCAAATGAAAAATGGAATTTCTCAAATCTAACCACAAACACATCTTATCAACTATATTACCAATCACTATAAACCAAAATATCACTAAAGAGGTAAATAGGTTCGGTAACTATTTCTGTCAGTAGGCTCTTTCCTATGGTTAAGACAATGTGAAAGTAATATACAAGGAAAAACAAGCAGGCTGACATTTGAAGTGTGACAATAGAGTTTAGTTTAAAGAGTTTCAAATTTCAAACCTACTTGTTGTGAGCTTTCCACTTCCTCAAAAGTTCATCATACACAGACCCTTTTCTTCCTTGAGCAAGGCACTGTCTTAACTTTGACAATGTGGAAGAGTTCAGCTTAATATCTTTGTCGATCATATCCTCAGCATACTTAACTGCTTCAGGAAGCATACTAAGATCACAAAGTCCTAAAACTAAAAAATTCCCCGTCTCCTCCAACCCAGTGCTGTAATTTTGTACCATACATCTCCATACCTTGATAGCCATGTGAGGGTCTTTAGCATCCATGTAGATCCTAATGGCAGAGGCACAGTTGCCAAGATATGGAACACACTCATTTTTAATCATCTCGTTGAATATTCTTGAACCATCCGGCAACTTCCCATCATTAACCAAAAACTTAAACAATAAATTATAGGTGATAGTATCCGGGAATGCCCCAGCACAGATCATACCATCTAAGAGCCTTTTAGCTAATTCAGTATTGTTTGCATAACAATGTAATGCAATCATCGAATTGTACATCAGCGTATCTGGTCTAAGGCCAATCTTACCCACCATCGTCCCCCAAAGAGACTCCGCACCCCTTGAATCATTGTTTTTAACACATGCCTCAAGTGCTGCCCTAAAGAATTTCATCCCCGGGTAACATCCCCTATCTCTCATCACCTCAAAGAACTTCATTGCCTCGTACATCCCCTCACTGCCCTTAAGCAAAGTATTCAGAAAAGAATCATAAGCCAGCACATTCTCGGGGTCCCAACCGATTTCCACAATCATCTTTTCGAAAACCAGTCTGGCATTCTCCACATTCCCTTCATTCTCCCACCCTTCCAGCAGGATTGCATAAGTATCCTTATCCGGCTGTATCCGAGCCTTGGCGACGCCAAGAAACTCCACAGCATTGCCCGTTCTCCCGTCCCTGCAAATGGCACTCAGAAGCGAATTCAAAGCAATAATATCTCTGGGACAACCATACTGATTCATCACCTCGAAAGTCATCGTCGCCTCGTGGACACGGTCTGCCGCCACATAGCTGCTGAAGACGGAGGCGAAAGTCGCCAGAGAGAGCAACCCTTCTTTCCTCATGGACTTGATCGCGTCCCACATTGCATCAAACAGCGAGTTCTTGCCCAACAAGTCCACCACCAAGTTCCAAGCGTAGGGGCTGTGGTTGTCGCCGAGCTGGAAGCCGGACCACCGGAAGAACTTGACGGCGGAGCTTGGAAACTCGTACGAGAGTTTCAGGACCTCCTCGACATCCTCCTTGGTGACCCGAATGCCGGTGTCGTCGAGGACCTTCTCGACGTTGACGGAGTGGGTGTTGGCGATGATTTCGCAGAGGACCCTCAGTTTGGGCGCCAAATTGGGGGTTTCGAGATAGGAGGGGAAGGAGGGTCGCTTGCTCGGCGGACGAGGAGGCGAAAGGGCGGGGCTTTTGGGGCGAGGAGGAGGAGGCTGTTGATGGGTCGAACGGATTGGATTTGGAGGAGATTTGTGCTGCCGCTTGCGGCGGTCTGGAGGCGAAGAACCAGAATAAGGACGACGATGGTCGACTCCACGGAAATGTCTCTTCCTGTTCTTGTTCTTGCCCATGGATTTTAGTTTTCTAGTTAAACCAGAGGCGAAACCTTAGAATTGCGTGTGTAGTTGCAGAGTTAAAAAAGCCCTAGCCTGGGTGAGGAAGAAGACAACGCGAGAGTGAGACGACGGAGTGTGTTACAAAATTTGGGTTATGAGGTCCGCGAAGAATCAGAGAAGTTAGTGTAGAAACTATTCTCTTTCAAGAAAGGGTTAAAAAAAAAGGAAAATTAAGGTAACTTTCCTAAAGTCTACGGAAAAGATTGACTTAATAATCCAAACACACATTTTACATGTGATACTGAGAGGTCGTGGGTTCAACTTCCACTAAATTGAGTGAGATGAAGTTTTACACTGAAATGTAAGAGTTATCCATTCTGTTTAGCCCAACTGATAAAAAATTAGGTGACTATCTTTGAACTACATTTCGTCGGGTTCTAGTTGTCCTGATTTTTTTATTTTATCTTTCAGGTAACCTATATCTCATATTTTATGTACCAATTTGAAAGGCAAACTATTCACTACATCGAGTAGATCAGTTGGCCCGGTCGAATCGAATAATTTATTCAAATAATTAATGGTAAACCAAATCATATATGTGTACACACGATAAAGATAGTAGAAACAAGAGTACCAGTAGTTTCTTCGTAACAACTCTAGCATCCAACACCTATATCAAATAGCCCAAATTACCCTAAGAATTAAAGTCGCTGTTTAAGAAGAGCGACATCACAATCGTTGCCAACCAAAGTTTTAGTGTCAGTACATGTTAAAGTAGAAACCATGTCGAGCCTTGTTTGAACATAAAATTTTTCATCTTGAAATGTTCTTCTCTTTTATCTTGCATCTTCTTGAACAAGAAAACGATATAGTTTAAACACTTCAAATGATGATATTTCTTGATAGGTATTAGCTAGGTTCTAATGAGGGTCATAATGAAGTGACCGATAATTCTCTCCGGGCCAATCATGTTGTTTAATCCTCTTGGAAAAATCTTATGTTTGTCATGAAGAGCCCCTTATCAAGAATATGACTCGTTTTGTTGGTGGTTCTAGTCAGACTTTGGCTAAGGGTGAGCAAATTGTATCTTTCTCTAAATGACCTGCTGTTTTCCAGCCTTGTTTGGAAAACACATATCTTGATTGTGTTGTTGCCTTTTATAGGCTTGTTTGGCTTTCACCGAGATGTTTATCATGCTTGAGCTAAAAGACCAAGAAATTAAAGCCACTCAAACTATTCAGCAGCTGGCTGAGCAATTGTCACATGTTAACCATAACCAGATGAGCATGTTGCTGAAGTTAAGAAAGCGGGGATTTTTGTCGTAGGCAACATTTCCTCAATTATTGTCCAGGTGTTTTTAGAGGTCCACCGAGTCTTGTAGGATTCTTCCAATGACTACGTTTGTAATCTCCACTCTAAATGGAGAGTGGTTGGAATTTGTTCTCCGAAGGCCATTAACGGTTGCCGTGCTATATAGATTAGGGGAACGATAAATTTTAAGTCATTTTCAGCAGTGGAGCCAATTGATGCGCTTTTTTTACTTGCTCAATTACGCACACTAGAATGTATTTGTCATCTTGTCCACGTGTTAGGATATTTTGTTGGGCAAATAGCGAATAGCTACTAGGTGGTTAAAACCTTTTTAATTTAGATACCTAGAACTTAGGTAAGTACCACATAACTACCCGTGTTTGGTTTTCAAAATTTTTTCCATTAATTTGGATGGTTTTTTTGGATGGAATGAAATGACCAAAATGCCCTTCTTTCTCATTTGTCGTGGCGTTCTCGACGGAGTCGTTGCCGGACGAGAGGGAGGGAGGGTCGACCATGGTTGCTTGTCTAGATCGACGACGAGCCTTGGCCGGAGAGAGGAGGCGAGAATAGAGGTCTTCGGGCTTCGCCGTCGTCCATATCTGATCTGGCCGTGGCGTTCTCGATGATGCCGTGCTCAACGGAGCCGTGTCCGGAGGCGATGGAGGGAAGGTCGACGGAGGGAGGCATCGCCGGAGAAGGAGTGTGGCCGGAGATGGGGTTTGGTCGGAGAAGATGAACAATTGTATTTTTTTTTTTATTTCATTTTTGTTAAGGGACTGTTTGGATGAGTTTTTTTTCTTCACTTAGGGGTAAAACGGTCTTTTCACATAATTTCATCCAAACAAACAGAAAAAATTTGGAAAACCAAACACGGGTAGTTATGTGCTACTTACTTAAGTTCTAGGTACCTAAGTTAAAAAGGTGTTAACCACCTAATAGCTATCTGCTATTTGCCCTATTTTGTTTTGTAAATGTTCTAAGTTTGAATTATTAGGGATTGAGTTGTAGGCTCAACCCCTCAGGGCCGAATATGGAAGCTTGGATCCTTAGTTTTGATTTCTTGGTGTTTACGCAAAGATAGCCCACCATTAATGAAAATTTATGTTTGTTCTAAAACATCGCATAGACCGTGCGTGAGAGTAAGGATTTTATTTGGAAAATCCAATTCACACCTGGTAAGGATGACATTATAGAACATTTTGTAGAGAGAAATTATCTTTTAAATGTGATGGATTTCTTTCTCTTACTAAGAAAAGTCTTTCAATGAGTGGGATAGAAATGTTGAATTTAGTGATGTGATATTTTCAAGTGTTATCTCACCAATCAAGTATAACATACATATATATAGATTTCTTATCACATGTTCTCGAGTTGAAAATAAATTTAAAATAAAATTAGTGCATTCGGTTTGATTGTGAGTGATACTTTGATTTTTGTTGAGTATATAGTTAGTATAAGCTGTTGTTTTGTTAGTAGGTAGGTCTGCAAATCAGATGGTTAAATGCTTCGGCTAGATCATTCTATGTCAGACTTAGAGAAGGTAGATTTAAAGGCTCCTAACGGAATTTCATCTATGTAATGTTTGATCTATAATTAATATAATATAAGTTACTTTTTAAAAAAATAGAATTTAAGCTTAATTTTGTTTTGGATTGATATAAGTCAAACCAATGATTAATTGGTTAAATGCATATTTTTTTAAAACTTACTTTTAAAGTGTTATTTTAATTACATTTTTATACCAAGACATGTAGGGCCAAACAATTTAAGCGCTTTGGATTCCCTTGAGGTCTCGGATTTGAGTATTCTTGTTGATGATATGAGGTGAGATTTTGAGTTAAAAGAGTAGAACTACCACCTGTTGTACAGTTGGAAAAAAAATCAAACCAATAAATTTTTGCCATCGCATTAATGTTCACTTGTACCTTCCAAATGAATTTATGAGAGCGAATAGTGAACCATTGGATACACTCATACACATGCTACGTGTTACAACACATATAACTACTTGACATAGTCAGTTGAAACTAAAACTAAAACATATTACAAAAATAAAACTATTCCAATTATTCATAAAATGGTGATTATAACAAGTCTCATCCCACCCTTCAAATATAAAAAATGAGATATAGATAAACAATCACAAAATATAATACATGTTAAGGTAAGAAGAATTTTTTTTTTCAACCAAAACCTTCCAGGATAGCAAAACATCCTGGGTCCTAACGCGAGACCCGATAAGGCTATCTCAGACTTCACTATCCTTATCGGACTGTGAAGCACCATAGCAACTACTTCCAACAAGGGAAGACATACCTAAACTTCCAAAAAAACATGTAAAAACAAACTTCCAAACTTCCATCAAGGGAATACAGACCACTAAAAAAACTCAGGAAACTACCGGTAAGACCTAGATCTGAACTGAAGACGGCGGGTTGTTTAGACTCCAGCGTCTCCTGGCGATACCGCAGGCATAAGTCCGGCGGCAAAACCGCCAGAGGCGGCTGCTAATATACTCAAGCCTTTATCAGAAAGAGAGAGGCGGCACTAGGGTTTGGGAGGGAGGTAAAAATTAGGTAAAAAGAAATTTAAAACATATATATAAATAATATTTTACATATTAAGTAGAAAATAATAAATGAACCCGATGATGAGCTTACCATCAACAAAAAGTTACATTTCGAACTTGACTCGTTCATTGAACAAGCCTTAACTTATGATTGTGTTTGATTATAAATAGCTCAAAACGAATATTTAGCGAGTCCAACTTGTTGAGTCTGATTTAATATTTACATCTAAACATGAGAAAAATATTAATTCGTTGACGACAACAACCTCGCTTCATGTGGGCTCTTAATATATATAATAACTACGTCCTCTCTGCAAAACTATAAGTATGGATCTTGATTTCTTATTTCTTAGAAGAAATTGAATTATTGAATGAGAAATGCTTAGTTTTGGCAAAACAATTGGTCAATCGTACCTCCGTATTGCATATATCCTCGAAGCTATATGCTCATCATGACTTCCAAATACTAATGGTAATTTTATATATGGAACCTAAGAACACGGTGCGCTTTATAAATAATAACTCATCACCTAAGTATAAATTTATAATTTATATTCCGGCGAAACAACAAAAACCCGACCATAGACGTGCAATTTGGTTTAAAATGACATTATGTAATGTAACAACATGCATGCGGCGTCTCAAATTCCAACATGTGGAGAGATCGAGACTACCATTTTCCACGAGCATGAAGCAATGTAAAACACATATTTTTGCAAAAAAGGTTATGTATGCATGTTCCATTAAGAACATGCATGTGATGGATCCCTACGACTGCGACGACTGATTTCCGTCGCTAATCAGGTTTGTGACGGACACTTGCGAAGGTTTCCGTCGCTAATTGAATGCTGCAAAAAATGGAGGCAATGTTCCCGCCATTCTCAGCAACAGATATTTTTGTCGCCACGTACCGTAGAACTAATTCTGTAGTTGAATCCGTCACTAATCAACGATGATATTTGGTTCGTAGCTGATTTCGTCACTGTTAAGCAATTTTTTTGTAGAGAATATTGTTCAATATTCGATTCGCAAGTATAGGAGTATGTTGCGTGACGGAAGGCCACCGTAAGGGTGCCTGAAGAAGGCCCAAATATTCTTTCGAGACGTGTATGATGAAATTTTCCTATTATTTTTAATAAAAATGGTTGATATAATTAGTTAAAGTGTTAAGTTGAGCGCATAGCTTGGGAGTTCGTATGGGGCCTTAAATATGGTATGCTGAGGCATGTGTTTACCCATGTGAATCTGGCCCTCCACACAACACACGCTGAACACAAAAATGGTCCCCTCCCCCAAGCCTCAAACCCTAGCCTCTTCTTTCACAATTTTATTTATTTTTTCATTTTGACATTGTTAAAAAAAATGAAGATATATACATAATTGGTATATAAATTATAAAACGATTAATCATCCAAAGATTCTAAGACCAATAAATAATTAATTAGCAAGGAAAGTGGGTTTGACAAGATTGCAGCCTGATTAGCAGCTAGCTTTGATGGTTACAATATTGGAGATATCATGTAAACTCCATTACTAGTACATTTAATTTTTATCTAGCTAGCTAGCTACACTTAAACTAATTAGCTAGAATTTAGTTCTAAATTTGTTATCTTGTGCAATTCCAAAGTTTCCTTGGACAGTGCATTATTGTATCTCAGCTGTCTTGAAGTTGATTATTATGGTTCATGACTTGGATGAAGAAGTTGAGTTTCTTTCTCTTTGAGATGACTGCAAGATGGCATCAATGGCTTCTTTTACTTGTGATATGTCCGGTGCTTTCCCTCCTTGCACTGGCCAAAACTCGTCCGTCGCCAGCACCTGCCATTGTCATTGTCATTGTCATGCACAATTTTATGTATCAATTCATCAACAATTTTAAGGAATATCCAGAATCTCAGTCATGATTTATCGGCTGAGGATCTCAACCGAGACGCAACATAAATGAATCTAAGCGGGCGCTCTGCGCCCACAAATTCATTGAGGTTAATTGATGAGGTGACATCACCCCATTGACATGAATTTATTGGTTGAGATTCGTTTTTCTCTTCCGTAATAACTCATCACTAATTATATATATTACCTTTACTTGCAATTGAAGGAACTTGACATAACTTATAGCTTTCTCTAACATGGTAACCAAATCAACCTGTGGAACATATGTATTAGTTAATTTGAAAATATGAGAGAATTGCAGAAGAAGCAACACCCAACATATATATATGGATATATAAAAATACCTTGGAACCATTGGGAACGAGTTCTTGTAGAATCTTCAGGCGCTCGCTGATCCTCTCTCGCCGATTCTGTAACACATGCATTCACAAACATTCTTGCTTAATTCACAATCCATTTTTGACCTAACCAATAAAACTACACACACCTACGTACGTACCTTAGCAGCTATGCTTTGTGGATCCTTGGATACAACTGCAGTGACACTCTTGTTCGGTTTCTGCTTATTCTTTATAATTGCACCATTGGAGCTGCATTGCTTCTTCGAACCTTGCACGTTCTCTCCCTAAACCCAATCCAATCCAATCCAAAATCAAATAAACTTCCTCAAAACAACTGAAATTGTTCAATTCAAAGGAAGCATTAAGTAATTACCAGATGGGGACGTTTATGGAGTATCGACGATGAATCTGCAGCAGATTGTTGAATGCAATGATGATCCAAAGCGGGTTGGGACGCGTAAAGCCAGGCGCCGAAGGGGCTGTCCCTGTCCTGATCTTCATGATTCATCATGTGTTGGTAGGTTTCTTTGTGAAAGAAATGATCATCCAAAGACGAGGATTTAACAAGAGCATGAGGGCTCATCATCAGATTCTCTTCCCACATTGGGTAGCCCTCGTCGCCGTCCCCGTCTCCATCGCCTTCGTGCTTGTTTTGCTCGAAGCTCAGCAAATTGGAAACGCCAGAATTGTTACTGGTACTAGTACTGGTGCTTTGCATGAAAGTTGATGTGCAGCTATGGTAGCCATGAGCTGCACCTGTTTTGAAGTTAATCACAGAACGAGCAGCAGCTACGTCTTCTTCATGAGGATGTTGATGAATCAAGCTGCCCATGTGTAGAAAATGGAGGGTGGAGGGCGTAGCTAGATAGCAAGGACTTAGAATTAAGATGATATATAGAAAATTTGGAGAAGAGGAAGGTCTATATGTAGAGAATGAATCACTATTATAATATTCATTAGACTTGTTATTATTTTAAATTAAGTGTAGTGAATGAATTGATAAAATGTTCTTGCATGTGACCGCACATACAAAACTATAATTATTTTAATTACACATAAAACTAGCTAATAATTTATCGTTTTAATCGGGATAAAGCAAAGACAATATTAGAATTGGGGTTCAAAGACCATTCCACCCAGACAAAGCTGACGAAGAGCCAGAAAGACCTAATTAACTCGCAAGTCACTCGTTTCTAAAAAAAATTGAAACTACCAAATTGCGTCACAATGGATAAAACATCATGAATAATCAAACCGAAGACACTGAAATCCTCCCAATGAGCTTAAATAATCACCGATACAAGTTGGACCAAGTGGTTAAAACATTTAATTTGGATTCCCTATGAGGTCTCAAGTTTGAACCTCCTTGTAAACGGTATAGAGTTGGATTTGTCGGGTGGAGTTTAGGGTGACGCTTTCTTTTGAGAGTGAGAAACATTGTTAGTTCGAGTATGATGTCTCATTGCTGATAAAAAAATAAAAAAAGAGCCTGAATAATCTAGTTGAATGCACTTGAATCCTTCCTTTCAAGCTTAAGCATGAAGAACATGGATATTTGGCCACGATTGTACCTAAAGCTTAAGATGATCACGTGAAAGGCTTAGCGCGTCAACGCATCACTATTAATTTGTCATCTGATTTGACAACAATATCGAAAAGATGATATACACAATCAAGAGTTGAGTGGTAATTAATAACAAGAATTAATATAAATAAATGAAGTTTGCATTGGGATTGTTAGCTAGCAGATGAGATATTATAGAAATAGAAGAGAAATCGGAAAAGAAAAGAAGAGCAAATGGGAAATTAAATGAGAACAAAAATGTCGCCGGATCTTTCGCGTCGGCACGTCGTCTCAGATTCCCATATTACTGTCATATAGTTCATTACTCATTGCCATTGCCATTGGAGTGTCCTTCCTACCAGCTTTCCTTCACTGATCATTGACACGTAGGTTCGAATTGTTTTAGCTAATTTTCTACTATTTATTACATTCTAATCTCCATGTGTTGGTGTTGGTGTAGATAGATAATGTATGTTTATTTCGAAACAAAGTCTTCTACACAAATGACTAGGTTGTGGTCTTGTGGATGTGATCAAGGTGTGTTCATTGTTCTTCTCGAAAGAGCATTCATAAATTTACGACAAATACATATTACTGCTACGACAAATACATATTACTGCTAACAAGCCATTATATATGCAACCCTAGTTAGTTGGAAAAGTTAATCTCAGGATCTTCGTTGAGTCAAGTGATTAAGACACTTTAAATTTCCTCTGAAAGTCTCATATTCGAGTTAGCCTTCTTGTGAATTGTATGCGGTGAGATTTGTAGGGTGGGGCTTAGAGTGACGTTCTCTTTGGAGAGTGAGAAACATTTTCACTTCGAGTATGATGTTCCGTTACTGATAAAATAAAATAAAAAAGTTAAAGATTTTCACCGGGGTTTTATGAGTAGAGAATGGTATGTCTTAAATATCGTATAATTGTTTGTAATAAAAAATTGACGTGTGATAGTATATGTGACAAATATGACATCGTTTATTTTATGTATGTGATAAAAATATCATACAAGTAAATGTCTCATGTATCAATTAGTATTGAAGTGTTTATTCTAATCTGAGACTATAATGTGGCAAGTATTTATTCTACTACGAGACTTCGATAAGAATAAACACTTCAATGATCGGTTATCGTTGAAACATTTGTTATTTATGTCATTGCTGGTTTTAGAACGAAAAGTGAAAACAAAGATTTTTGGGTTGGAATTTGTTGATAGTATACGACAATTCAACACAATTATCTGATAGTACATATAAAATTTGTGTCTGGAAAGTGTTATGAGAAACAGGGTGGCCATGCGATTGCTTGGTCCATTGTTTCAATGTACTAGTTACCTGGTCCGTTGTTGGAAGTTAAAATCTTTGGCTGCTCCATCAACATATACATTATATGGGTTCGCAAAGTCGAAGAGGATCGTCATCCACATGGATCGATGTTCAGCAATTTGCATACATTGCATATACAATTGGGAAACAATATAGAAACAAAAATGGATGGGAAATTAAAGAAGAAATCAAGAATATTAACCAAAGCTAGCATTGGAAGAAGAGCATTTCCATGTCTCCCGGAAGATACAGATTTTGTTGTCTCTTTTCACCGTATTATACTTATATTTTGAAATCCTTATTAGTACGTATATACTGTGTATAATTACAGAAACAGATGATTCTTTTTATCTGGAATGAATAATAGTACTGTATAATAATTAATCTCAGTGGCATTTAATGCAAACCTGTTCTAGTCAACTTGAAATGATATGTTAATAATTGAATTATTTAATTTATGTCTTAATTAGCTCTTAATGTCTCCACATATCAAAGTTAGTGAGCCCATGCTAATCATTCTTTATGAAATTGTCCTCCAAAGTACAGTTGCCCTAGATAACACCTACTCTAATCTCTTCCTGTATATGTATGTGTATCATGAAGTCTATATGTATGAAGTTGTATCTATTCCTGCGCTGTAGCAAAATGAAAGAGAGTGAAAACCAAAATTAACCACATGTAATACGTGAAATTAATTAATTGATCACTAGGGTTCTTCACTAGCTAGCTAGCTTGTAGCCGCACAAAATGAAATTGTTTACATAATTTTGATGCAAATACAGTTCAATCTTTGTATTGCAACCGTATCGCTCCGTCGGTCAAAGAAAGTCAAAGACGGGTCGTAGAAGCTCTGAAAACCTGAAGTAGGTATAATCGAATCGCAATCGGCTCAAAAAAGAGGGCCGAGTTACGAAATGACCATGTTGTTTGTGCAGAGCCATTCGCGCGGCACCATCCGTGCGACACGCATGTCACTCTGGCTGTCTGCACCCGTCACTCACATGTCGCACGCGTCCTCCATCCGTCCATCATCCGTGCAGCAGTCTTCTGTGTGGCATGCCTTTCGTGCAACAGGGCTTTCGTGCGACAACCTCTCGCGCGATAGCTTTTCGTGCGACACAAATTGTGCAGCACAACACCATCCGTCCGCGCACGCCATTCATCTGCGCGCCACCATCCATCTGCATTCACACCCGCACATCCGTTCGCACACACATCCATCCATACGCACTCGCAAAGCCATCCATGCGGCAAGGCTTATCCGCACAGCACAACCCTCCACATGGCCTCCTTCTGTATAAGCTTTCATCCCTCAGCGGATGTGACTCCCTTCTACTCGGGTCAATCTTCACACTTGCACAATAATGTCCATACATGGATAAAAACAACCTCCTCGGACTAGGCCACCCGCTGTTGGATCAAATCTACAGTAGCACTTAGTCAAGAACAACACAACCAACACACACACACAATAACACACAAGTAGG
>JAYMTA010000969.1:0-22683 GCA_036897625.1 Pelargonium cotyledonis
ATGTTTCTTGTCTCTTCCTGATCTCTCTGGTTCTCTGTTTTTTTGGGTGTTTTTTTTGTAAGTGTATGAGATTTTTGGTTCATTTAATTTGATGTTCATGTATTTGTGTGAATTTTTAATCCAATTTGATGTTTATTTGAAAATTTTATGTTAGAATTGTACCATTCATAAATCTGAATTGGAATAATCCGAAAAACAATTTCAGATTTGGAAAAAAATCAACTGGATCGAAATCTAAATTTTTTGCTGGAAACTGAAAATTGTTGCCGGAATATGAAAAAACTTGAAGTTTCCGGTACTAGAATCTTCAAGTGTTCTTCATTTTTCATTTCACTTGAATGTGTGATGAAGAAGAACATTTTGGGAATTTTAAAAAATAAAAAGTCACATGCCTAAACATGTGAGGAGAGGTGATTTTTTCATCCAAAATTTAACAGATTCTGTTAAATAGCAACTTTATGGGGGCTAAGTGTCGAGACCTTTACTTCACGAGTTAGGTGTTTTAAGTCAATAGTACGGTGGAGATATATGTAATTACCCCATGAGTTTTATTCTCATCATTTTTTTTTTGAATTTAAACCTTATTTTAGTGTTTAAATGAAGGCCAGGCCCAGAAATATGATCAATGACGAAGGCCCAAATCCACGAAACCGTTTATTCCTCCGATTCGGTTCCACAATCAGTCAAGAATCTGAGCTGACCACCACCACCACTTCTTCTCCACCGAACCAAACCCCTCTATTTTCTCGTTTCTCTCACTCCGATCCCCCAAATTTTCTTCCTATACAAACCCTCTGTTCGGTTCTCTCCGAACCCCCGCCAAATCTTACTTTTCCGGCCATTATGGTCTCCCCGGAAAATAGCAATTGGCTCTTCGATTACGGCCTCATCGACGATATCCCCGTCCCCGGTGCGAATTTCCAAGTTCCAGCTCCTGCTTTCGCGTGGCCACCACACGCCTTCAACGCTTCCTCTAATGTCAGGTATTTTGATCCTTCCATCTGTTAAGCTTTCCCATTTCCTTTTGATTTTGCCCTAGATAATGCCTAACTAATGAAGTTAAGGTTTTTTCTGGATTTTGTTTTCAAATTATGTGTATGGAAACTCTGAAGTGTGCAGTTTCAATTTTTTTTGTCTATGAATGTATCTCCAAATTGAAGAATTGTTTTTAGGTAGTTACTGGCTGGGTAATCTGTAATTAAGAGTTTGGGAGGGGTGTTGAAGAATGGATCATGGTGTACTTTACTTGGGAGCATCTAATGCCATGTTCAGTTTGAAGGGTGAGGTCTAGGAACGGGGTTGTTGATGACAAAATCAAATTGGCAGATTTTTTTTTTCTTTTCTCGAGTGGATACTGAACACTTGTAGGATTTTGTGAAAATTCAATCTGGATCATTACAATGTGATATCGGGAATGGTTTTGGCACAAATGCTAATCTTTTCTTCGGGCTAGGATATGATTCAGTTTCAGCTGTGTTACCTTTTTGGTTTACATGAATGGAGACTAGGTAAATGATTCTCGTGTGCTGTAATTTTCATGAAGTTGGGAGATTTATTTGTGTGAAAACCATATTGCGTTTGTTTCTTATGGAGTCCTAGCTTGAATATGCTTATGTGCGTGCACTATTACATTTTGTATTTTATTTTATTTTATATTTTAAAGATAGATGGCCTAATGCTGCGCTTAAACCAGTAAGGATATTTTGCAGTCTTTTTTTTTTCCTCCTCTTTTTCTGACATGGTTATAGGTGCTGCGCTTAAACCAGTAAGGATATTTTGCAGTCTTTTTTTTTCCTCCTCTTTTTCTGACATGGTTATAGGTGCTCATATTGTCTCCTTACTTCGTTATCATTATTTTCTTGAACTGTTCTCTTGTTAGCGTTGAAGTTGATGGCAAGTTTGGAGATTCGGATGCCCCCAAGGAAACTGGCTCCAAAAAGAGGTTAGTATTTTCTTCTTAAGTTTTTGGTTGTAAGAAAAATAAAATAAAACCAAAGCCCCATGCAATTGCCTTTGTGGTATCGTGTTCTTGGGAAGCCTGTATACCTTCCTTAAATTTGTGTCATGCTCACCAAGTTCTTACTGTTTGATGGAAACAGTCAAACCTTATGAGCATGCTTTACTTATTCTTGTGAAGTGACTTATAGGAATCAGCAAGTGTGGAATATGTGATAGTGTTTAACTTATTCCAGAACTAGTACTTGTTATTGAGAATGGCTTACATGGTGGGACATGTATGTACTGAATGAATTTTTGATGTAGATGAAGTAATTGTAAATTGTTTGTTAGTCCAGTGCCCAAATGAACTTTGATCCAGGTCAAGCATTTTTTTTTTGGATTTTGACAGTATGTAGTGCAAATGTGAATTGTTTATATTTCTTGTTACTGTAACAATTTTATAGCACCTCTATGTCTTCATTTCCTGCTGCAGGGTTAGATCTGAGTCATGCAACGCTTCTAGCTCTAAAGCATGTAGAGAGAAATTGCGGAGGGATAGACTAAATGACAAGTAATCTCTCTCCACGGAACACATTGTTTTGTATTTTTGGTGCATAGAACTCACATTCTAAATTGGTTTGATTTCTAGGTTTGTTGAATTGGGTTCCATCCTGGAGCCTGGAAGGCCACCAAAGTCAGACAAGGCTGCTATCTTAATTGATGCCATACGGATGGTGTCTCAATTACGAGGTGAAGCTCAGAAGTTGAAAGACGGTAATTCAAACCTTCAGGAGAAGATTAAAGAATTGAAGGTCTGTTTAGCCTTTTAATTGTAGAGTCCCTGGCAGAAGCTACATATTAAACAATGTTTTTTTTTTTTCCGACGCCCAAACAATGCTGAGATATTCAAACTATGGTCAGGAATAGGAGCTTTGAAGGTTAGTTACATTAAACTGTCTTCTTTCTTGCATAGGCTGAGAAGAATGAGCTTCGGGATGAAAAGCAGAGGCTGAAGGCAGAGAAAGATAAGCTGGAGCAGCAATTGAAAACCATGAATATGCAACCTAGCTTCCTTCCTCCCTCGCCAGCACTTCCTGCTGCTTTTGCTACTCAAGGTCAAGCTCCTGGCAACAAGCTGGTGCCATTCCTCGGTTATCCAGGGGTCGCAATGTGGCAGTTCATGCCGCCTGCTGCTGTGGATACTTCACAGGATCATCTACTTCGCCCTCCGGTTGCGTAAATATGCAGCCTCTTGTTAATTTTGAGGTCCACTCTTTGCTAAAAAAAAATGTACTCATTTATTTTAGTTTGCTCAAAAGTTTTATAACTGTATTTTCTGGGTGACCGATTGCAAAGCTGTATGATATGATGCTGGTGCTCTTGTAAATTGGTTTCAATAAGTTAATGTTGGGGTTTCCAATTAGATTTCTGCTGTAGAAGCATCATCTGCTCTTTAATATTCACAAGGGATACTCAGATAATTTTTGTGTATGATCTAACTAAATTTACGACTCTTGACTCTTGACTCTTGACACTCTTTGTGCATCGGTGTACTCTCACTTAAGGGTTCATTTATTACATTATATTTATACTATGCAATGAATAGTATAAATCTACACGATCCTGAAACTGTACCGTCTACTAAACAATTGGCTAGAACACTTGAACGGCTTTTTTAGACTATATACTTCGTCAACTAACTCTTTGATCTTCTAAAATAGACGAAGAAGACGTGCACAAACGTTCAAGTCTTTAGTTCAATTCCATTTTTTTTCAACTGTCCGTGTGTAAACTCAATAATGAAGTTCTTTGGCTATTTTTGTTCAATCATGAACCTCAACAATCTTAAATTTCTAATAAAAGAGTCATCTACGTGCAAAAAGCAGTATTCGAACCATCAACATAGGGCTTTGCTCTTGCAACATCCTTGGCACATGCCAACCCAACATCTTTGGCACGTGCCGATACAGTAAACCAATTCAGATTCCCTCCCTGTTCTGTTCTGTTCCTCGAAGCGAGTCCATGTCCACACCTCCTGCGATTGCGGAATTGTTCTCTTCTTCTTCTTCACCTCCGTTTCGGCTAAGAATCCAAACCAGATTTGCTCCAAATCCTCTGACCTCGATCGGACCTTCACCATTTCATGCGATCTCCTCTCTTCCTATTGGATCTTCCCCGTGAAAGTTTCTGGCATTCCTTTTTCTGGAAGCTGGAGGTGACGGAGCTTTGCAATGGAGTCGATAATGGCGCGTGCTCTCGAGTACACTCTCAAGTACTGGCTCAAATCCTTCTCCAGGGACCAGTTCAAGCTGCAGGGACGCACTGGCCAGCTCTCCAATCTCGGTGCATTTTCTCTCTCCGTTTTGCTCATTGATAAGGTTAGCTTTCTGGAATTTTGATTGGTAATTGGTAATTTTGTGCGTCGCAGATATCAACGGAGATGCTTTGCATGCCAGCTTCGGTTTGCCACCGGCGTTGAACGTCACCTCGGCCAGAGTTGGGAAGTTGGAAATTATGGTTTGTATTTTCAGTTCTGGAAATTTTCGCAAATGCAGATGAGAACAGTATTTTTTTTTTCCGTTCAATTTTCAGGCAAATGAAGAAAAGATGTAGTAAACTCAATATATGAGGACCTAACCTCAGTATATGATCTTCATTTGTACTATAAAGTTATATCAAACTAGTCATTGTTTCTGAGTTAAAGCTAATTTTCTTTTCTTATTGGTGTAGCTCCCATCCCTAAATAATGTACAAATCGAGCCAATTGTGGTGCAAATTGATAAGCTTGATTTGGTTTTCGAGGAGAAAGAAGAGTTGGATGCTTGTCAAAGTCCATGCAGGTGACCCTATGCTTGACTTTTACTTTATGTTATATATTGAGATCAGTAGTATAGGTTCTATAGATGTTTAGTGTGTAACTGTTGAACCGAAAGGGGAAATTTCATGTGGTAACCAGAACAACTTGCATGAGTGTGGCATGGAATATAGGTGTTGAGTATGAAATCCCTCTTGCTGAAAATTACTTTTTTTTTTTTTTTTGGCCATACCATGGTCTGGAGTGGTGTGGTAATTACATGGTGAGGGGACTATGATATCTATATATAATATTTACTAACTAGCTTAACTTGGTATTTTTTCTGAACACAGTCCCCAGACGTTGGCAAGCTCTCCGAAAGGCAGTGGTTATGGATTTGCTGATAAGGTTTTTCTCAATCTTGAGTGAATTGTATTCAGAACTAAATAGCTCTGCCTGGTATAGTTGTTTTCTCTTGTGTGAAACTAAAGACATGGGAGATTTCAATTTGATAGGATTATTTGTTTTGGTCTGTTTTCTTCCCCACCGTGGATCCTCCTTAATTGTTGCAAAAACATATTCATGCCATGCAATCGAAATAGTCTTTATTCTTCATTGGAGATTGTACCTGTTCATTGATTTGGTGATGGAGTGATGCATACAGGACACATGCTAAACATGAACCCATATAAGAATATTCTATGATATACAGACAAGTTTTTTCTCTCTTGATGCGTATGTGTCCGATACATGATTTTAAGCGTCCCGTTGGATACTTAAGTGGACAACTATGTCATATGAATACCCAATGACAAGCTCCCATACATATTTTTAAAAAGTGCAAATTTAATTAGAGAACAACTAATATATCTTCAAGACAAACTGATTTAATTCTTTCAAGAAAAACCCTTGCTTGACTTCTCCAATTTTGTACATTTGCAAAACCCATGCTTCCTATCTCTCTTTCACACTACCTTGTTTATTTGTAAGTGCAATTTTAATAAGATAACATCTAACTGACCTTAATTATCTCAAGAAGAATCCTTGCCCTTCATCACAATCTTGTTTTCATTTGAACTGATATCACTCTACATTCCTCTGTTTTTGTTTTAACTTTTTTTAAAATGCTATATTTTATATACAATATTTATGATGGATGAGTTTTTATTTATTAATTATATGCAGAAATGTGACTTTTATATATCATTATGAACATCTGTATTTATTATTAATAGTAAGTGTCTACAATGTTCTGTGTCCCGGTTCTTATCCAAATTACACAATGTCTGTGTCAGTGCTGTGTCCATGTCGTGTCTTCGCCTGCGAAACATAGAGAATATTTTATGAACTTCAGTTATGCATGCTGATACATGCATTGATGGATTTCTTTGCTGTTTTACTTCAAATGCCAATTTTCTGTCATTTCAGCTTAATCCAAAATGTGGCCGCAGTTCAAATCCTAGTCTTCAAAAATATTTTTCTAATTCTTTCATGTACCTTTTACATGTCCCTCAGCTTCTTTTATTAAAAAACTCGCACTGGCAGATGTATTCTCTAAAATATTGTTGTTATCACAAAATGTAAGTTGAGAGCTCATGCATATCAGGGTTTGAGTGAGGGTTTTATGTTAGCTACGCTGTTGGCAGTTGAGATCAGAGATTTGGGAAATGGTTACTCTGTTGACAGTTGACACAGCTATCCTTGTGTTCTGCGAGGGCCCATCATCTTCATATGATTGGTTACCTTTTTTTTATTTACTTTATATTTATTATAAAAATTACATGTTGAACTTTTATAATTAACAGATTGCAGATGGAATGACTATTCACATCCATACTGTCAACCTATTGCTGGAAACCCGTGGTGGTGCTCGACGCCAAGGGGAAGAATCTTGGTAAGTTATTTTTGGCTTAAACATATTTTTTCTTAGCATCCAGTTGTCTAGTTACCTGTTTGTATGTATGGCATAAAGTATTTATGAGTTATGAGTCATGCAGAAACATGCATTTTTGTGTCCATGTAACTTCTCTATATAGTGAAACTTAAAAGTTACCTTTCAAATATCACAGTTAGATTACTCATGAAATGGATAATTGAGATATAAAGTTTTCATATATATGATCTAATCTAGTTAAATGACACTGGAACATGATCCGAATTCTGTTTCTGTAGATCTGGCTAGTAGCACATGGATATCTATCTTGGATTATTGGCACACATGACAATCGATAATAGACTTAACTGAAAAGTAGGAACTTGCAAATTTGTTCGAGTACTTTAAGTGGAAATCCAACTTCAGTTTTACTTTTGTTACCCTAAGCCTATTAAATGCATACCTTATGGTGCTACTTAGCAGACTAACACGGATGCACACCTATCTGCACACATTCAGAAATAAGAGAGGAAAGAATATATTGTCTGTCATGAAGTGCTAATCTCATTCTACTAGGTTCATTTACTTTGCTGGGGTGTTCTTCAATTTAAATATCCATTAAAACTTTTTGATGCTTGTACCTTAAGTTATACGTCATTGGTAGTTAATATCGTGAAATAGTCCAATAATGCATGGTCCTTAAAAAATTAAAACTCATGGGACATTTGAAATCTAAAATGATGAGGTTGCCTAAGCAGTGTGGGATTCTTTCTCTTTTCAACCCCAGGGCGCCACCCATGGCATCTTTCACAATGCGTAATCTTTCTCTGTATAGCACAAATGAAAATTGGCAGGTAATTTACATAAGTTGCTACAAAATAATTCATTAGCATTTTCTTTAGTGCAACTGCTTATTTTAACAATCTTCTTATCTTCTTATAAAAGGCAGTCAATCTTAAAGAGGTTCGGGACTTCTCCAGTGACAAAAAGTTCATATATGTATTCAAAGTAATATGCCAGCTTTCATTATGGAAATATACAAATACAGACACTCATGAATTCATCCGTGCATTTGAAGTTCTTTTTCTTAACTAACAGTGTTAGTTATCTTCTCACCAGAAACTTGAATGGGGATCTCTCTGTATTGATCTCCTACCTCATCCTGATATGTTCACTGATAATATAGCTAGCTCAGAAGAGGGAACAAATCAGAGGGACGATGATGGTGCAAAGCGTGTTTTCTTTGGTGGGGAGCGCTTTTTAGAAGGAATATCGGGACAGGCTAATGTAATTAAAATTTGACATTTCAAGTTTGCTCTTGAGGAATGTGCCTCATTATAGACAGGGGTCCATGCTACACAACATTGTTTACATGGGTTCAATTTATTTAGTATGTTCTAACTTTATAATCTTGATCAGATCACTATCCAGAGAACAGAGCTAAACAGTCCACTTGGGCTGGAGGTTCAATTACATATTACAGAGGCTGTTTGTCCTGCTTTAAGTGAACCAGGTAATAAGTGAAACACAATCTTATCACTTGTTTAAATGCTGAATGTAAATTTAGCATGGAGTTAAGGCATTATCTATTTCATGAGCAGGATTACGTGCTCTCCTCCGCTTTTTGACGGGGTTATATGTCTGTCTAAATAGAGGAGATGTAGACCCAAAGACTCAACAGGTTTTCATTCACATCTGTTACTATTTTGAGCTAATTTAACATTTTTGAGCTAACAAGTGATCAAGCCAATGGCTATTTCAATCTATTGGCAGAGATCTGCCGAAGCAGCAGGGTGTTCTCTAGTCTCTATTATTGTCGATCACATATTTCTCTGCATTAAAGATGCTGGTTTGTTTCCATCCCTATAAATCTATTCATTGAGGCTACTCATCTTTTCTCTTAGAAAATGTTCTTACTTTATTAATTTTCTTTTATATCACCTTTTATTTGTATCTCTGTAGCATATTCTCCAAACATTTTCCAGTTAACTTTTATTTTCCCCTTCTTTTCATTGAAACATTCTTTCAACGCTTCCAATTTACATGCAGAATTCCAGCTCGAACTTCTGATGCAGTCACTTTTCTTTTCTCGGGTATTACTCCATAACACTTGCAAATATTCTTCAGTGTCTTAATGACATCAGCTTACAGTGTGGTATGGTCTAAAGTTTTTTTTTCCCACATGGATGAGTTATCCATGTGGTTTCTTTAAGTAGTTCTAGAATATATTCAATAAAATGCCTTCCGTCCCAAATTAAGTGTCTTGTTTTATTTGTATTTTTGTCCCAAAATAAGTGTTTTGTTTCCTTTTTAGGAAGTTAGTTATGCATGAATTACCAATAGTGTCCTAATAATAAGTTTGATAGTGTCCCTTAAGTTTGATACAACATATGTGCATGGGGATATAAACGAGTAAATATACAACATTAACTAAATTCTCCTAAATGTTTCTCAAAATAGAAAGTTGGACACTTATTTTGTGTTGGAGGGAGTATATTGTGTGTTTTTGCACTCCAAAGTTATTATATTTTTGCCCAAAAGAAAAATGAAAAAATAGTTCTTAGACCCCTTTTAAAATTTCACACATTTCAGGCTGTCCGCTTCAACACATTTCAGTGAAGTATTTGTTGTGCCATCTACTTTAGCAGCTCAAGACCTTATGCTTGGATATTTTGCAGGCCAGTGTTCCTCATGTCAGAGATTACAAAAACTTAACAAGGGTAATGATTAGCGGACTGTTTTTAAGGTATTGTCTTTCAACTTCTCTATAGATGTGCTAATGATGAGCTGTATCATTTATGAATGTTCTCTTGGAGTTCTTGCCTTGGTTTAAGCAGGTTCAACTGCTTAAGGTTTTGCATCTTCTTTTTGAAGTTATAGCATTTTGTTCTTGTCTAGTACTTAACTTCTTCTTTTTTTCATTGGTGAAACCAATTAATTTGATAAGTTATGGTGGTGATAAAGAAGATAACATATCCAAAGTATTTGTGAGTTAGACCTTCAATTGTCAGAATTCTAAATATTCTACTACTTTGGGCTTGGTGGGATTTATACAAGTGTTTGGTCTCTCATACTAAAGAGCCAACCTATGAAGTACAATACAAAAACACAACACAAATCATGACGTGATTCGGGCGTGCGATTCACAATTTTCAAAAGATACGCGACATGATACATTTGGACTCACTAATTTTTTGTTTAGAAATATAATTTGTATATAACAATTAGTATTAGTATATTTTAGTTATAGTGAACTTAATAATTTGTCAACTTAATATTAACATTGTACTAGTAAACAAATCCATTTTCAACAAGCAAACATGTAGGAAGTATGCTCCCGGCGTTCTGATTTCTAAAAGAAATTTTTATTATTTAAAATCACGTTTCGCCATAGTGTCTCAGCTATTTTTCAATTTAATAGTATCGGATTCACGTGTCAGATTCATGTTGCTAGCGTGTTGGGAGCGAATCATGTCTGATTTGCTTGTCAGACCCCAATTAACTGGCTAAAGAGAGTGTCATGTGTTTCATAGGAATCAACCTTAATTAGTAAGTTTAGCTCTTACTCATATGTGTTGCTCAATTATCTTATAACCCATCTTCAATCATCAAATCCAGGTACATCTCATAAATTTTGAGCTGTCTCTAACCGTGCATCGTATGCTTTATATTTTTATTTAAAAAAAATTAGTTATAGTTCAGCACCATTATGAATATAGTGTAGATAATACATTTGTAAAATATTTATTTAAGAAGTTTAGAAGACAATTGCAATGGAGAGAGGATGCACTGCTAGTTTTGTATAATTGTATTAAACATGACTTTTTATTCTTAATTGTATTAAACGTGACTTTTTATTCTTAAAGTTTAAGACCTAATTTTAAAGTATCTATAGTTCAAGAGTCTAATAGAAATAAAACTCATAAAAATATGGAAATGATGACCTGCAATTGCTGAAATCATCATGGCTCACTCATATTACATTTGAGTCACAAGACCCATTGAAAACTTCATAAACTTTAATTGATAGAACCGTTCAAAAATCACAATTCAGGTGGTTCAAATTACCTGAATCTAACCATATGGTTCGCCCAACTCCTTATCACCCATCAATGTGAGATTATATCTCCACTTTCCTGCATAAATGATATTATTTTATTTTTTTCCGTTCAAGATTATTTCTAACAATGTGTTTCCCTAAGATAAGCTAGCTAGAAGCCCTTGAGTGTGTAAAAATAAGAGCACAAAGGGTGTAAAAGGGAAAGCCCAACTCTAATAACTTACCTTTAATTTCGACAAAAATGGAAGAGGACACTCATTTTGGGACAGGGGGAGTGAATTTGATAGTCTGATTGAATTTATATGTTAATGATTTCAATGCAGGGACACCTTTTCACACCCTCCTTCCACCTTGGTGCAACCATCAATGCTAGATGCTACAAAAGATGTTCTTCACATACCTGACTTTGGTATTACTTATATTTGGATAAACACAGTTTTTGTTTGCTACAAGTTTAGATGTGTAAGTTTCAGTCTCATTCTTTCATTTCTTTGTTTTAACAGAAAAGGACTTTTGTCCTCGAATATATCCTCTAGGAAACAAGCAGTTGACTTTGAATGAGGGTGTCCCTGTAATATGCTTCCATTCTCTTCAGGTCAAGCCCTCCCCCGCGCCTCCATCGTTTGCTTCACAGACAGTAATTGATTGCCAGCCTCTTATGGTATGTATCCAATATGAAATAAATTATACCTTCTCATATATCCTTTCAGTTGTTTCCTTTCTCAGTGTCATTTCCTATTCCTTGCTCAGATCCATCTTCAGGAAGAAACTTGTTTGAGGATAGCTTCCTTCATAGCCGATGGAATCACGGTCAATCCGGGTGTTGTTTTACCAGATAATTCAATCAATTCCCTTGTATTCACTCTCAAGGAATTAGATATTACTGTTCCTTTGGGCACCTGTGCATCAGCTAGTCCTGCCAACAATAATAAGATCACTGCTGAGAGGTCCTTCAGTGGAGCAAGGCTTCATATTGAAAACTTGTTCTTCTCTGAGACACCTTCACTAAGGCTTAAGCTGTTGAACTTGGATAAAGATCCTGCCTGTTTCTCTTTCTGGGAATGTCAAACTGTTGATGCAAGCCAGAACAAATGGACAACTGGATCATCACACCTTAGTTTGTCTCTGGAAACATGTAATCGCTCAACTGAGCCTCATATTTCTGCCGGTTTGACTTCTGGCTTGTGGAAATGTGTTGAACTGAAAGATGTTTGCATTGAGGTGGCTATGGCGACAACAGATGGGAAACCATTGACAGATGTTCCTCCTCCACGTGGTATTGTCAGAGTAGGGATTGCTTGCCAACAGTATTTATCTAATACTTCAGTTGAGCAGTTATTTTTTGTCCTAGATCTGTATGGATATTTCGGCGAAGTAAGCAAAAAGATAGCCCTTATCAGAAAAAGTAGCAAACAAAAGAAAAGAACAATTAAATCTTTCAGTGGAAATCTGATAGAAAAGGTTCCTTGCGATACTTCAGTAAGTTTAGCTGTTGAGGATCTTCAACTTCGATTTTTGGAGTCTTCCTCCATGAATATTCAAGGCATGCCTCTGGTTCAGTTTACTGGGGAACATTTATTCATTAAAGTTACTTACAGAACCCTTGGAGGTGCAGTTGCAGCTTCATACACTTTGTGCTGGGAGAGTGTTGAGGTTAGCTGTGTAGATGCTGAGGAAAATCTAGCTCATGAGAATGACACGGTTACAAGGTCTAATGAAAATGGTCTTTTGGTGTCTAATAGGGGATGTCCTCAACTGAGGGCTGTCTTTTGGGTGCATAACAAAAGGAATCATCAATCAAATAGCCATGGTTTAGCCATTCCGTTTCTGGACATTAAAGTGGATCAAATGATTCCATTCAATGTACAAGATTCATTGTGTCACAGTCTAATTGTGTCAGCTTGTATTTCTGGTGTTCGACTTGGTGGAGGAATGAACTATACTGAAGGTCTTCTGCACCGGTTTGGGATATTCGGGCCTGATGGTGGTCCCGGGGAGGGGCTCTCAAGAGGGCTGGAACACATCTCTGTGGTGCCTCTATCTGAACTTTTCAATGCATCTCCTCTAACTGCTGATGAACCAGATGAGGGTAAGGGAGAAACAATCATGTGAAACTTTGTTTTATGCGTCATCTTTATATGTAGAATATTTACTGATTTCTACTACTATTTTTATTGTAACTGAAGTTATTTTGAATTTCCTATTTCTCCAGATTTAAGTCTGGAACATGAAATAGATGATGCTTCTTTGCATTTTGGAATACCAGATGATGTTGATTTATCTATAGAATTGAAAGATTGGTTATTTGCTCTCGAGGGTGCAAAGGAGATGTCAGACAGATTATGTTTATACGGTCATGAAGATGTGGGCAGAGAGGAGAGGTGCTGGCATACAACTTTCCAGAGTTTGCAAGTTAATGCTAAAAGTAGTCCGGCCCATGGGGAAAATGGCAAAGCAAAATCACAGGGGGGCTTGAAATATCCTGTGGAGTTGGTCACGGTGATGATGATTTCCTCTTTGTGTGCTTTTCTTCTCCAGCCTTTACAATTATATAGTTTAAAATCTGGAAAAAGTATTTTTCTAGAACATAAATCCTAGCTTCATCAACTTTGTTTCATGGAAATTGTTATCTACATGAGCTTAATTCACTATCAGTATGCCAGTATGCTGGATCCTCGTAGTATAATTTGCATATGGTATATCTAAGGGTACAAGGTGGATATACCTGTTCAATAGGTCAGGTGGCTAGTTATGAGAAACATTAGGAAATTTTATTTTGTACTCATCTCAACTATATGTCAATGAATAAAATAGTACTTCGCAATTGGAATGCAATTTGTTATATGCAAATCAACTTGATGCTAGACTTGATCGGCAGGTTAAGGGTTGAAAATATAGTGATCTGCAGTGTATGTAAGCTCTGTATTTGAGCTGCCCATATGACACAGTATTTTAATGGCAATCGGCAATCCCATATGCTACATACCTTGATGATCCATCAACACTTCAGTTGTTTCATTATGAATTAAATCTAAAAATATGCTTCATTTTTCATCTTTATTTACCCCAAGTGAATTATGTCTCCAAATTTCATGTGATTTATATCATTTTTTGAAGCTTTCATAAGTTATTTGACCTGCTGCAGGTTGGTGTGGAAGGTTTGCAGATCTTGAAGCCCCAGTCCCAGGATGCCATCCATCAAACTGATTTACCTGTACACATGGTGAAAGAAACCTTTGAGAAGTCTGGAGGGGTAGATCTTGAAGCTTGCATGGTGATATGTGATGATTGTGTCAATGAAGAAATAGGCAATTGGGTGGTAGAGAACCTAAAATTCTGTGTTAAACAACCGGTAATGAGATGGTACTTCTAATCTATCTATTATTTTTATCTTGGAAGGTTCTTTGTTCTGATGAAATGTTTATTCTGTTCAGATTGAGGCTGTTGTTAGGAAGGATGAGCTTCAACACCTCACATTTTTGTGCAAGTCTGAAGTTGAGTCGATGTGTCGGTTAACAGCTGGAGTCCTGCGGCTCCTGAAGCTGGAGAAGTCCATTGGTCAGGGTGCCATGGATCAGCTAAGCAACCTTGGTATGTCCAAAGCTTTTTTTTTTTTTTTGGATACAGAAAGGTGCTGAAATTCTTTCTTGCAACGGCCTAAAAGTGTATATATGCAAGGAACCAATAATGTTCAGGAAAGAGACTATGCCTCTTAACCCTAGCCTAGGGCTTTTGGCACCTTACTGCACCAAAGTGGTCTCTTACACCACCACCAAAGGTGTGCTGAGTGATATGTCCAAAGCTAAAGGAAAGTCAACAAGTTACTTCCTCCGTCCCAAAATAAACGTTCACTTTCTATTTTTGTTAGTTAGATATGTTTGAATTACCAAGAATAGCCTTAACATAAGTTGGTTAGGATACCTTGAGTTTGTTGCAACAAGAGCACATGAGGTTATAAAGCGGAAAACTTAACTCTTACTAACTCATCTTTAATCTTTACAAAAAAAATGGGAAGTGGACAATTATTTTGGGACCGAGAAAGTATATGTTATATATCTATTCTAGTCAGAGTTGGGACTCCTGTTTCCTACTAAGTCATATGATTGAAATCCTAAATGTCGGTTTAGATGGATGAAAGATCCTGTGTTTAGTTAACTAGCTATGCACAAATTTGAGGCGGATGCTTTAGAGTTTGCATTTTAAGAGCTTAAGTTATGTGGGTGTCATGTTTTATCTTTTGAAGATGTTCCTTTGGTCAAATTGCTTGTAAAAGATATGAAATATAAGCATATTAAGATTTGTGGGCTAGGCTTGAAGCAAATGTTGAAAGTAGTATTGAACAGGCTTTGTAACATGTTATGGATTGATAGGATAATCTAGAATACATTTTTTGATAGAAATGTCAATAATTAGAAAAAACATGGAATGAACAAAAGAAAACCTAGAAGCATATACTTTCATGATAGTTATATTCGTTAGGCAGATGACCTTTGCTGTTTACCAACTTCTTTGGTGTGATTCTGAATTTATCGGTTGATGACATGCAGGAATTGAGGGCTTCGGTAAGATACTCTCTTCTGACATGCTCAGCAGGGGTACTAGTGCTGCTAGTACTCCGCGCCCTCTATCAAATAATTCCAATGGAAGCTCGCATACGCACTTGGTTAGTTTACTTGAGGAGGAGATTGGTGATTCACGGGCCAAATGTGCTTCTCTTATTAGCGACATGAGTAGTTCAGAGTTGTGCACACAGCATCTTGCTGATATTAGACAACTCAGCCAGAAACTTGAAAGTATGCAGAATTTATTGACACAATTACGAACTCAAATTTAGTGAACAACTTCATGCAATTCCTGCCATACAAGTCCCAACTTATAGCATATACCCGTTCTTTTTGTATATAAAGTACAAATTTATAAATTTTGAGTAGCAACCAAAAGGTGTAATGTGGAAATTTGTATCCAAAGGATGCGAGAGTTAAATGCGTTGTTGTAGATTTTGGTGTTTGATGTTGTCTGTTTAGTCATGATGTTTAAACTGTGAGATGAATGAGAACACTGATTCTGAAATAAAGATTCAAGATCATCATCAAATCTAAGGTCATTTTCAACATAGTCTAGTTTCTTATATCCGATTGGTTGAATGTCAACAGCTAGCAATCTTACAAAATAATTCTTGTCTTCTTGGGATCTCTAAAAGTCATCAGAGAAAGATTCTTGAAATGGTTTTTGGCTAAAATGCACACATAAACTGTTGAGAACCAGCTGATGTCTGGAATTATGGATACCTACATACCAAGTCCTAACAAGGTATGCTGACACCGCGCATTTTGGATAATAATAAAAATGGATTAGTTTACTCCATTTGACAGTACCGACCTGGCCTGCGAATCTGCTGTCATGAAGGAATGAAGCAAAGATCTTTGTCTATACCTAATTTGATGAAGTAGCTAGCCTCTGGATAGGCGAACAGAATCATAGAAATTGAACATGGGCAGCAAAGATAGCATGTTTAGGTATGCTGATGGCATAGACAAGCTTTTGATGTTTTTTTAGGACATTGGGCAGCATTGGAGATGGGTTGCAGAATCCTGTCATGATGTACGTTCTTAGCGATGTCATCACCGACTATGGAACTATCAATGCTGATACCAATTTCACTGAAACTGTGGACAAGGTAAGCATATATTTCACCTCAGTTTTTGTGCTATTGTAGTTGAAGTAGAGAACAGATGTATCCTTGATGAAATTTTAAGCATAGTCTTTGATTATGTTTGTTGGATAAAGGATTTTGTTGGTTTCCATTTTTCAGTATGCACTTAGGCTGTTCTTGGCTGCACTTGGAGTTGGAGCTGCTGCTTTTGTTGGTATGTTCTGCTTTGAATTTTACTGGTTATTAGATTCATTTGGGGAACCATTTTCACTATCAATTGCTTCTGCAGAAGGACTTTGTTGGGCAAGAACTGCTGAGAGACAGACATCTCGTATACGAATGGAATACCTTAAAGCTGTGCTTAGACAAGAAGCTAGTTTCTTCGACACCCATGCTTCCGGTTCTTCCACAACTTACCAAGTAGTTTCAACCATATCTTCAGATGCCACTTCAATCCAAGTTGCTTTATGTGAGAAGGTTTGTACTTTTAACTACAAAACAAGCTTAGGTTGAGACTTGAGACCAATGTAATGATCTTTATATAATTACTTGGGCTCTTCTGCAGATACCTAATTGCCTTGCTTTCATGTCAACATTCTTCTCCTGCTTCATACTTGCCTTTGTGCTGTCATGGAAGCTTGCCTTGGCAGCCCTTCCCCTCACCATCTTGGTCATCCTTCCAGCACTCATATTTGGGAAGATGATGATGGACATGGCGATGAAGACTATTGAAGCTTATGGAATTGCTGGTGGGATTGCAGAACAAGCCATTTCTTCTGTAAGAACTGTCTACTCGTCTGTTGGGGAGCGACAAACTCTAGATAAGTTCAGCCAAGCACTTGAAAAAGTAATGGAAATTGGAGTGAAGCAAGGCCTTGCCAAAGGGTTGATGATGGGGAGCTTGGGGATGATGTATGTAGGATGGGCCTTTCTGGCTTGGGTAGGCACTTACTTGGTCACTGAGAAAGGCGAACGAGGTGGCCGCATTTTCACTTCTGGATTCAATGTACTCTTTGGAGCATTGTAAGTTCTTTCCCATCAGAAAATCCAAATTGCTGATCTTGTTATTGTTCTTGATCTTGATGTTGAGTTTCATGTTCTCAGGAGTGTTTTGGGTGCACTCCCAAATATAACTTTCCTCACACAAGGAAGGGCTGCTGCTATTCGGATTCTGGAAATGATTGATCGAGTTCCCGAAATAGACACCGAAGTCGGGAAAGGGAAGGCTTTGTCAAATGTAAGAGGGGAGATTCAGTTTAAGGACATTCATTTCAACTATCCATCGCGACCTGGCAATCCGATCTTGCGAGGACTCACTCTCAAGGTTCCAGCTGGTAAGACTGCAGGTTTTGTGGGTAGCAGTGGATCTGGCAAGTCCACAACCATTGCATTGCTTCAAAGATTTTATGACCCTACTCAAGGACACATTTTGCTGGATGGGCACAAAATAAAAAGACTTGAGCTCAAATGGTTGAGATCCCAAATGGGTCTGGTTAACCAGGAACCTGTGCTCTTTGCTACAACCATAAGAGAGAACATACTGTTTGGTAAAGAAGATGCTACCATGGATGATGTGATTGATGCAGCCAAGAAAGCAAATGCAGATGACTTCATCTCCAAGTTACCGGACCGATATGAAACTCAAGTAAGCTAACTAATTTGAAATTACTTGTTCAAACCATATGCTTCTTAATATTGACTTCTATGAATCTTTTCTAGGTTGGCCAATTCGGTTTCCAACTGTCCGGTGGACAGAAGCAGAGAATCGCCATTGCTCATGCTCTAATCAGGAACCCGAAGATCTTGCTCCTTGATGAGGCCACTAGTGCACTAGATTCACAGTCTGAGAAACTAGTTCAGGAGGCTATTGACAAGGCATCAATTGGGAGGACAACAATCATAATTGCTCACCGGTTGTCCACAATCCGACAAGCAAATCTAATTGTAGTTCTTGCAGCTGGAAGAGTAGTTGAATCAGGTACACATGATGATTTAAAGCATCTAAATGGCGGGCAAGGCGGAGAATACTCCGAGATGCTACAACTGCAAGACGTAGCAGCACGAAATGATGGTCCTGACAATGATGTGAGTCCATATTACAGGACAAGTATTGATGCAAGCCCGTATTATAGCCATAGGAGCGTTGCTCCTACTCCCGTCAGTGTGAGGTCAAGCATTCAGGGAAGTCCATTGATGTACCCTTTTAGCCCTGCAATTTCCATTAGCGCGCCTTACTCGTTCTCCATCAACACAGATCATAGTAGAATAAGTCTTGATGATGAGTTCAACTTGAAGTTGAAGCAAGCTAATGGTCCTCCCTCGCAATGGCATTTGCTGAGAATGAATGCTCCTGAGAGGGGAAGAGCCTTGCTCGGATGCTTGGGCGCTCTAGGCTACGGAGCAGTTCAGCCTATAAATGCCTACTGTGTGGGAACACTCATTTCCATTTACTTCCAAACTGACAAATCTGTGATGAAGTCCAAATCAAGAACCTTGTCCTTCATTTTCTTAAGTATTGCTGTTTTCAACTTCTTTATTTGCATACTCCAGCACTACAGCTTTGCTGTCATGGGGGAGAGATTGACGAAAAGGGTTCGCGAGAAGTTGCTGGGGAAGCTTTTGACTTTTGAGATAGGATGGTTTGATAAAGATGAGAACACGAGTGCAGCCATTTGTGCAAGACTAGCCACAGAAGCCAACATGGTCAAGTCCCTTGTTGGGGATAGGATGTCATTGTTGGTTTCAGCAATCTTCGGGGCTACCTTCGCGTATGCTCTAGGACTCGTGCTCACATGGAAGCTATCCCTCGTGATGATCGCGGTGCAACCAATAGTCATTGGTAGCTTTTATGCGAGGAGTCTCTTGATGTCTGGCAATGCAGAGAAAACTAGTAAAGCACAGAACAAAGGAAGCCAACTTGCAAGTGAAGCTGTCATTAATCACCGAACTATAGTTGCATTCTCGTCCCAACGAAGAGTACTAGGATTCTTCGAAGCTACACTGGATGGTCCTAAGAAGGCGAGTGTTAAGCAATCTTGGTATGCAGGTCTTGGCTTGTCAAGCTCACAGTTCTTCAACACAGCTTCCACAGCTTTAGCTTATTGGTATGGTGGGAGGCTTTTGGCACAAGACCTGATATCTCCAAAACATCTCTTCCAAGCATTCTTTATCTTGCTTTTCACAGCTTACTCGATTGCAGATGCAGGAGCTATGACTTCTGATATATCTAAAGAAAGCAACGCCATCCGTTCTCTTTTCCAAATCCTAGACAGGAATAGCGAGATTGAACCGAACAGCACGCAAGAAACAGACACAAAGAAGAGACTAAAGGGTCGTGTTGAACTTAAGAATGTGTACTTTGCATATCCAGCCCGACCAGATCAGATGATCTTTAAGGGCCTAAACCTTAGAATCGACGCAGGAAAGGCAGTGGCACTTGTGGGACAGAGTGGTTCGGGCAAATCCACCATAATTGGTCTCATAGAAAGGTTTTATGACCCAATTAAAGGATCAGTACATCTTGATAATCAGGACATCAAGAACTATAATCTGAGACTGATGCGATCACAAATTGCATTAGTCAGCCAAGAACCAACTCTCTTCGCAGGAACTATCCGCTACAACATTGCCTATGGAAACGAGAACGCTAAAGAATCCGAGATCAAAAAGGCTGCAGTCCTTGCAAACGCTCACGAGTTCATAAGGCACTACTACAACCCAACCAAACTTTCTCGTCCTCTAAACGAATGTTGATCGCGTTCTTGAACTGTTTTGTTGTTGCTGCATATAGTGGAATGAAGGAGGGTTATGACGCAAACTGCGGAGAAAGAGGAGTTCAGCTATCGGGAGGGCAGAAGCAGAGAATCGCGCTAGCGCGCGCCATCCTCAAGAACCCGGCGATCCTCTTGCTAGACGAAGCAACGAGTGCACTTGACAGTGTATCGGAGAGTTTGTTCCAAGAAGCACTAGAGAAAATGATGGTTGAGAGAACATGTGTAGTTGTTGCTCACAGGTTGTCCACAATCCGAAAAGCGAACGCTATTGCTGTGATCAAGAATGGGAAAGTCGCGGAACAAGGCTCGCATGGCGAGTTGCTTTCGTTGGGACGAAACGGAGCTTACTACTCTCTGGTGAAGGTGCAAAATGGGAGCTCACGTTACAGGTAGAAGGTGAAGAGCAGTTTATTAGGAATCATGTCACATTTTGGAAGAATAGGTATGGAGATTGATGTTAAGACTCTTTATAATTATAGTATTGGCATGAAAGTGACAACTTTTGTGGGATTTGATTTATGGAACAAACATGGTGGCTTTGGGAATCCTGTGTTAATGTCAAGAACATGTTTTACAACATGAAATGTGTTATCTGCACTGATGCTTAGGAAAAGTCATAGAAGAGAGGAATTTGGGATTCCCTAATATTGATTGGTTGGTTGGTTGGTTGGGTGTGGGTATATATTATGTTCTCAACTGAATGAAATTATATATTATGTTGAATAAGATGGAGAGACCGCGGGTTTGGGTTGAATTGGGTCGGGTTTGGGTTAAACAACCATACTCTTTTACTATCATTTCTGTTTGTTGCAAAATCTAAAATGTTTTGACTCATTCATTCTTAAAATAAGTGTTATGGTTTATATTTTAAGAAGAAAAAGTAAGTATAATTTAGTTACTATCAATGATTTAAAAACTGACTCGAACCGGATAGGCTATATCATAGATTATTCAAACACAGAATTTTTCGAAGAGAATAATAAATATGGGATATAATTATTTTGGTTTACGCTTGGTCAAGTTTACGAGGAAATGCCAAGTTATCTAATTTGACCCGTACTAACTCTAATAAATTTGTGGAAGCGGAACAACCCGTTGAATTGAATTTGAATGATGTGTTGCATTCTTATCGCCAGTTTAGCTATTTGGCTTATACTCATAGCCATTGGCCACTACTATTGTCCAATTGCAATTATTAACAACAACAACAACATTTCTAATTTAACTCTATTTGAGACATTAATTCTCATAACAACTACTACAACATTTCTAATTTCATTATTTACCAAAAGTTGACAAAATCTGCAAATAAAATATATGTAAGAAACCTTAAGGAACACCAGAATGCACCTCTCAAATATCAGAAAACTGAGAGAGAGAATAATATCCATTTTGAAGCCCATACATAATAAATATACATTAAAAAGAAATCAATATTCACCCAAAATTGAGTATCCCCAAGATCAAAAAACTCACCAGAACCCCAAAACGGAGAGACCAGCCAGAGCCACCACCCAGCAGCGGCTCCGCCGCGCTCTTGAGCTTCACTCCCTTCTTGGCTTTGACCCTCGCGCCGCTACCGTCCACCCTCACCTTCCCGCCGGTCGCCAATTTGCGCCTCTTGGTCTTCCAAAACATGATCTTGAACCTCCCCGCCGTCGCCAAATCCACCCGGAACACAGTCAGCGTCTGGTTCTTCGCCACCAGATCCGCCCACTCCACTCCATGGGTTTGCGCCGTCCCGTTCTTCTTGGCGCTCTTCTTGTGCCCCTGGTAGAATCTCGGCACCGTGTAGTTGGCGACCAGAGTGACGGACGATTCGTTGACCGTGAAGAAGGCAAGCTCGACGGCGTCGTAGAAGATGCCCTTGTCCTTGTTGGGGTTGTTGAGCTTGAGCAGGAATGTGATGTTGGTGTCGCCGACAATTGCGGGATTTTTGGATGTTGTGTTGAGAGCTGGGAGAGAGAATTGTTCGATGGAGAAGGTGGGGTCGGAGGTGCGGAGGCTGAGCCACAAGAAGAGGGCGGAGAGGCCCAGCGTGAGGAGGAAGTTGACGCAGCACCGGCAAGGGTACTCCGGCGACGTCATCGTGGATCGGCGGTGTTGGGTTGAGGACTGTTTTGTTTTGTTTTGTTTTGTTTTATTTTGTGAGTGGAATAATTATTGTGGTGTGTTGTTGGGGGTAGTATTGTCTTTTCAGGCAAAAGTGGAAGACTTGAGGACAAGAGTCTTTCTTTATTGATATTGTTTTTATATTTTGTTCAGCATTAGCGATATGGAAAAATGCCGAGTGGTTGCTGTAATTATGTTTTTGTACTATATAAATGGGAAAATTATACATCCCACCAATCTTAGATAGATTTATTATACATATATACTTTAGAGATTAGTATGTAACTTTTACCACCTTTGTACTATGCCACATTTTTACACATCCAAATTTTCATCCAATTTTCCATTTGAGAAGTCAAAAAGATCAAAATACCCTCTAATTAAAAAATTTAATCATGCCAAACAGACCCTTATCTCTAAAAAAAAAAAAAAAAAAACCTTACATGTCCGTTCTTCAACCCGAGGACGAGGGAGAGAGAA
>JAYMTA010000970.1:0-22670 GCA_036897625.1 Pelargonium cotyledonis
GACGGGTCGCTCCGATCCCACAAATTCACTTAGGTGGGTATATAAGTGATTTTAAATGAGGTGTCATCACCTCATTGACTTTCTTAAGTTGTGACTGATGTAATCTTATATCAGTCAACTGATATACATTTTGCTCATATATATATATATATGTGTGTGTGTGTGTGCGCGCGCAAATTGCCAGAATAGTAAATCATTATCATATATTTCTTGCAGTAATAGAGCATTCATATTTGAGAAGAAAAAAAATGTTTCATTCTTCTTGTGTTCCTATATACAGATTGGAATCAATTAGAAACAAGAAGCAATCGGTACAGCTGATCCCTATTTCTACTGTAGTACACAATGTGTCAGTAAAAAAATACCTTTACACGTCTTCTGAGTTTGTATGAATAGAAGAAGATTGAATAAATGGCTCTGCACCTTCGTTCTTAACCTTAGATGAGGACTCCACTTTCTTGGCAGGATACAACACGTAATGTTGGCACATGAATAGAATGTCTAAGAACATAGATATCTGCAAATACAATAGTGTTCATTACAGCATAACATTTGATAATTCTACGACTATTTTAAAAGCAAAATTCAAGAGAAGAATAGTTATTATTTTATCTATCAGTAATGACAACATTGTGAAGAGAAAATGTGCAGTTAAGAGAAGGAATGACACAAATAACCAAAAAGCAGACGTTTCATACCAAAGATAGCAATGTCTTCCCTATATTCCCGTAGAAGTTGACCCAAGAATCTGGAGCACAGAACAAATTTACAATTAATGTCATGCATGAGGGATAGTATATATTAATTGGCAATAACTATTTGCTGAAAAAAACAAGATACTTTGATCTATAGACTGCATGGTCATCTGTCCATAATTTGCCAACCCTCCACCAAAGTCTAGTAAGATATTGCCAATGCTGAATCCATCTGTGCTCTTACGCCCACAGTTCATGGTTGCCTATATACCATATATTTTTCGTTAGTAAATATTTATGGCCTATCCAGCAGATAAAGTGTAAATACTGTTGGAGCATAAAAACTTTAAGTTTTAAAAGGAACTCTAGTTTCCCATGCTCTTAATGGAGCCAAAGCAAACAGCTTTGAAATACTTTTAAACCATGCCAACAATCACCAAGATATGTGAACTTCATAAAATTCACTTGGATTTAATTTGAAATGCTGTATTTTAAATACAATGTTGGGAGACCATAAAATTTCAGATGACAAGGTAAGAATTTTTTTTGAAATCCCATGTTGTGGCAATGTTTGAACTATTGGATTTGGCCCAAATCCAAATTCTTTGTGCATCCTAACATTTTCAAATCAAATCCAAGAATTCAAACAGACCATGACAGAAATTACTTTTAATAAAGGCGTGTAACACTCTTCCAGAAAAAACAAAAACAATTGAGTAGCGTTTGGATTTAAAAAAATTAGAATGAGAATGGGAATGGGACCCAAGAATGCTCATTTCGAAGTCCAATAATTTACCATAAAGACCAATGTCATAACCTCTTGAAGAAACAAAGTATTGCTACAACTTGAAAGATGTTGAACAAGCATGAAGGAACAAAGTAAAAGGAAGTTATAGCCTTATAGGGAATGGAGAGAAACCTAGTGCTACCAAGAAGAGAAAACAAAGGACTCCATTGAAGTTTAATGGAAAACTGGGAAAAAGTTGCGTTGTTTCGAATACTAAATCAACGTTTACAGTTGGCATGTAAAATTAATTGAATTTTCTTTTATATTTTACAATCAATTAGAATGGAAGAATTCCTATTTCAATGGCTGTCCAAACATCCTAATTTGTGTGATAATCTAAAGGTCATACTCAATAGCATTTCAGCATCATTAAAACCTGCTAGCTATATAGTTTAAAATTATTATTGTAGTAACAGAGGAAAATGCCCGTTGTTTAAGCCAGAAGAAGCCTGTTAGCAGGTGGTAAGCCGTAAGCCTAATATAGGCTTCTCAAATATATGGAAACTAAGAGACATCTATCAGTCTGGTCAGGTGAATGACGACTACATAATTTCCTCACATAGCTGAAAATAATGTGATTGACATTCATTCTGACCTGTGGTATATATTTGATGACCGTCATAAACACTTGAATTGAGCTGCAAAAATTATTCAAGTCACAAAAGTTAGAAATGGAAACTTACAATAATTCAGTTATGGTTTTATATAATTTCAATCATAGTCACACAATGCTTTTGTGATGAACAGAACAAGAAATTAATTAATGAAGAGATTTCAATTAGGATGCAAAGAGATGCCCAGCTTGATATTATGTACCAAAACTGCATGTATATTTTCCACTGAAAATGATGTACTGTACCCAGGAAGCCTACCTAAAAATTAGGATATTAATGAACACATGCTCTATCAGTGGCATATCAAGGTTAAAGAGTAGAATGTGAGAATGTTGCTAGGGCCATACATGAGTCCCTCCCCAAGTGAAAAGTTGAATAAATTCCAACAGAGAATCATATTTGTGTGATTCTGTCACTGTAAGATTACTACATACCAAGGAAAAAAATAACTTTCCAAGAGTATCTAAGTCCACCGTCCTCATATATGTGCATACATATACTTCCCTACACCTCACTTTTTATGTTGTGGGGTTTTAGTTGCAATGCATTCTCTAATGTACGAGCTTTTATAGTGTAATCTTTAAAATTAAAGGAAAATTCATCCGGACCCGAGGTAGAACCAAGGTTCAACTTCTTGGATACATTACAAAATACAGCAAGATTAAACTCTACCAGCCAACTACTGAAAGCTATAATTCCTACTTCTACTACACAGATGACAAATCTCATCAAACCATAGAAATATAATTATTTATCCCCCTTACTCATAAGTCATAATGATACAAGCAAAGCAAAGGATTAGCTATCAATCTCATGGTCATTCATTTGAACTATTATCTAGAGAGTGAAATAAATATTTGAGTAAAAATCATTACTGATGCTTATTATTTTTCCATCCATACCCCTTGTGAATCAAGAATCTCATCTTAGCTACATTAAGGTCAATGTAAAAGGAACAGAGATACCAAAAGGAAACCATACTTGAAGATGGAGATGAGCCATAGCCATGAATGGGTTGGCAACGCCAAGAAAAAACATACAGCAGCACCTAGCCACACAGCAGAGACAATTGCTATAGAGATCTTAGAGACCTTCTGAACTCCACGCTGTAAGAAAAGTAATTAATAAGTCAGCTTCAAAACTCCCATCTATAACAAAGTTGAGTGCATGGGTATCTTTCACATATGATATGGATATTTAAGAATGAATAGAAAACGAAATCAATAGGACTCACGTCATAGATTGCAATCTGGAACAAGGTAATCGCTGTCAGCAAAACAGCATGTATCGAAAAGGCAACATCATTTGCAGCAACAGGTATCATCTGAAATAAGCAGACAAAAAAAATTAATAAACATATCACTTGTTAGAATGCTGGCATGCTGCAATCGTCAACATCAAATGAAATGCATCATGGTCCAAGAATATCAACTGTAGTACAAAGAAATGCAACTCTAGACTTCAAAGGGCTTAGTCCAACAGTCTGGGTTTGGTTACACCATTCTTTCATAATTCAGCACTACATTAGGGCCATATTCGTAGGTAGAACCTCATCTCGGCTTAAACTTTCATGTCCGGGAGGCATGTTGATTGGTTTTGCTCGAATTGCTCATTTATAAGGGGTCTGATTCCGAAGGGAGATTTGGTTTCCGACAAAGTATCTCCAAGTTATAGTAGACTTAGTGTTGAGGGATAGCCCATAGCATAAAGGACTTTGATTAAATAGTTTTTGCTAATAGATCATGTCCAAATATTGGGTCCTCACATTGCCTTACAGATACTCGTATAATCCACGAACCAATTTAACAAAATAAAAAATAGAGCTAACCAGTAATCATGATTAGCCCAAATAAAATAATGAAATAGTTTTTGTTAACTAATCAGTAACAAAATCTCAATTCAGAACACCATCATGACATGAGTTTCTACAAGATTCAAGACCTAACCACATATTCGAAAGAGAAGACCCAAAATACAGCAGCTAATGCAACAAACAGAACAGAAAGTAACAGAGTGCATGGAAATGAGGGTAAAACGAAGGAACAAACCTCTCCATAACCATATTTTTGGCGGTACTGTTCCTGGACAGCGGAGCTGAAGTAGAGAGTGGCGTTGTATATGAGATATGAGGAGTGCTTCGTCAAATTCAGCACCACGAAATCGAAGTTCAACCCCACAACTCTGAACAAAATTCATAGTAATTAAACCGATGAAAACGAAATTCCCGGAAACGAAGTGGAAAAAGAAAGTACCGTTTCCTGCGGAAATTTAAGATGACTTGTGGGTAGAAACTGATTGACCATGAAAAGAAAGCGATCCATCCAAAAATCTCGTACAGTATTTCCAGCGGAATCGAATTCCATGAACCCATTTCTTCGAAATTGAAAATGAAGCTTTTTGAAATTGAAATGTTGTTAGCGATTTCTGTTTCTGTTTGGAATACATGAAATGTCGTGATGGAAATTTGGCGTGCGTGACTGGACTTACTTTCCAGGATCAACCGTATCTGGGCCGTCCAGGAAGTTATTGTGGGCCTATTTTTAAGGGTTTGTTTGGTAAATGTCAGACTTGATTTTGGAGAAAAACTGCACTGCACAACTGAGAAAAGTGAGTAATTGTCTCCTAATTTGAACTAATAAGTGGGTTTGTGGCAATCCCGATCATTTTTAAGCGAAAGTAGACCCTTATTATATGATGAGTTGAGTAAAAATATTCATTGTAACCTAAGGTTAATGGCGAAGTTGGTAACACAGACTGCGTGAGTGGAAAGAGCACTTGCGTTTAATCCCCGCTCAACACATCTAAAGGAAGAGGTAAAGGCTTTAACTGTGAACAAAGTTCGAAGGATTAGTTTAGGTGTGGATCGTGCAGTAAAATATATTAAATTATTAACAACAAATGTATGGGTCAACTTAAGAACCCTATGATATAAACCGAAAATATTTATAGTAGAAACTACCAAATTGCACTCGAATTTGTAGACATTTAATTCAAACCCAGCACATATCTAGAATTGCAACATTTGATTCACTCTAACCAGTGTAATGTTATCCAACTTTCGTGGACCAACAAGAAGTCAATTTTTGGTCGCTTTCCAACAAGATGTCAATTTTGAATATAGACTAAATCATAACTACATTCGTTCACGAACAGGATAGAACCCAGCACTGCCCATCCGACATACCATACCTTAACAAATTCATCTTTTATTTGTCGTTTTGGTATTCAACGAACTTCGATCCCTTGTTTTAATCCACTTATCCAACTACAACTGGATTTGAATTTTAGTTTCATTTTCACGTACCATGTTCACGTTGATCCGAACCGAAAATGAATACAACTATTCAATTAAAGTCTAAAATTGTAAATGGGCTTAAATAGATATGGATTTACAAGGCCCAACCAGTAAGCCTGAAATAAGCTGAAATAACAAAAGCCCATCTAAGCCCATTTCAAAACTTGTACTCATTAATATATTTATGTGGGTCATTAGTAGAAAATGACATTTACTTTTTATTGATGTGAGTTTGGACTAAAGATTGACGAAAGTTTATTTTGTTTTAATATAGTCAAATGAAAAACAATATATATATATATATAATATCATATGTTCGGCTTTATTTTACATAAATACATATAAGATTGTGCAAAATTGGATCATTTATTTCTGTCTGGGTCGGTATGAGTCGACCCTATTACACAACGTTACTATTTATTTAAGTTAAAATTGTTTATTATTTTTTTAATACTTTGTCACATAATTTTCACATAAGCATATATTAATGGAAAATTTTAGCACTTTTAGTATTGATCACGTATTTGTTCAAAACTAACAGTTTATGTATCTATTTGTATAAAATTTGACATACTGAGTCTATTTGTACATTTGGATAAAATTTATGTCTCTATCTACATACAACTCAAATATTCAATAATCAATAGCCAGCAAATGATTTGTAATTAACAAAGTGCATGGCTTTGCATGCTATAAAATTGATTAAGTGTGGGTTTTTAATGACTAATCTCACATGTGCATTAAGTCAATTGCAGGAAATTAGGAATTTACAATGTCCACATCCCTGAAAATGTGGCCTAAATTATCGATTGTGTTTGGTATTTTCTAGCTAGTTAAGCCCATTGTTTTGTAAACCGGACTGGATCAACATGTCCGGTTGGTAATTGACAGGTAGACTTGCCCGATCATTCGATGATCTATTGTAGAGTTGTTAATTGGTAACTCAACATTTGGCACGCTATAAAATAAATGTGTTTTAGCTCACTAATTTTATAACGTTTTGTGTTTGTGTTGTGTCTCACAAGCACACATTTACATTCAATTATTTACAATGTTGCACATGTAACACGTAGACTTGTGATTATGTTGGTAAATCAATTACTTGAATGTTTCTGGTTATTCTTATTTATATGACCTCTTTTGTGTGTTAGGTTACGTGGTTATGTTAAGTAGGCTGAATTTGTGATATTTAATCGTGTTAGTTCGTCTCGTGTCAAGCGTGTTATATACCAAATTAACATGATATGATGTGTTGTGTCATACGGTGTCTCTTAGCTAAACATGTCATTTGAAATTTTATATATATACACACATTATAATGGTATTTGATATAACATTTAAATCATGAAATTCAAATAAATTCATTAATTCAAATGCATCCTAAATTACTCAAAAATTGCAAAATTAATGATACCATGATCATTGCAGGCGAATATGGTTGTTGGAGTTGGAGTGGAGTGGGAGGTGGAGACGGCCTCGGAGTCCTTGCCGAGGCTGAATGGCTAGTCGGTGTTGGATCGTTGGCGTTGTAGGATTCGGATCATTATACGTCGCCAACACTTTTTTGAATGGTCCGGAATTCTTTTGGGTCCTGATAGGAATAGACTTTGGTCGATGCCCTATCTCTGCTGCATAGTGTTTTGGGAATTTCCGGTCAGTAGGGCTTTCCGAGGGTTTTCTTTGTTTTTTTTTTTTTTTCGGCTTTTAGTTTTTTTTGTTTAGAATAGTTTTTGTTGATTTAAGTTATTTGCTTTAGTTTCGGTTGGTGTGTAACCCTCGATCTTGCTACTGTACCTTTTCTCATGAAATGATATTTAGTTTTCTGTTACGGTCAAAAAAACAAAAATTTACACAATTTGGGGAGGGAGGCTTGAATTCTTGACTCTTGAGCACTATTTTACTATGATAAGTTTGATAAAGTGACGCTTGAGAACAAATTTGGAGAAATGAAAGTTGGTATTTAACTTAAAACGTTAAAATTCAACACTAAAAAATATTTATTTTCCATATTGATATGTGAATTACAACCGATTTGTAATATAATGCACTGATTGAAACCATTCGACCCTACCGTTCTGGTCCGATTTTTAAAACATTACTCGCAAGTCCTCTTCAACATTTATAGTCACCCTCTCAAATGATTCCTACTAGTTAACCATGAAACATTCATTCTCATGCATCCAAACTCTTTCCTTCTAATTTATGTGGGGAAAATACTATATATAACCATTCAACAACACAATTAAAGATGACAAATAAATTAGGAACCATCGTAAAAGTTTATTATTAATCGCACTTACAAGGAGTAACATTCATTGATACATGTAACGACTCTAACCGTGATTACGATTAGACATATATTACTAAGATGTTGAAACATGTGATTACGATTAGACATATATTACTAAGATGTTGAAACATCTTTTAAATGCACTTATTAAGAAACATTGGTACGTCAAATAGAAAAATAGGTGGTAACAGTGGGAACCATAATATTATCACCCTCGCTAGCGTAATTATAATCTTTGTCCATAGTTTGTTGTATATAGAGGTTCAAGAAATTGTCAAAATTAAAGGCTTAAAGAGTAGAGGGTGTTCCTCGTCGACAAGCTCATTGTAGACCTCTATTGTGCCCCCCATGTTTGAAAATAACCCAATAGAGTATCTTGACTCGAACCTACTCATTCTCACTCGGTGCAGGCAACATCTTAACCTTCCATTGCTCCATCCCTACGTAAATTGATAACGAAATGTTTTGACATTTTAAATACAAATATATTTTTTTACAATGAAAATTGTACCGTCACATGTCAAGGCGAAGAAACTCACATGTAATGATTCACCCGTCATGACAATTAAAGAGGAACTAGTGGGTGTGACGCTAAACCACTCTCCATTTTTGGTCGATACTTGCAATCCATCTCTCACCTTGGAGTATGCCAATGAAGCTCTTGTCATAATGAATGGCTGCTCCAACGGTGTCCTCATCTGTCATGGGCGCCTCATATTTCGATAAACGAAGATTATAATTTACTGATTCCGATTCTTTTTCGAAATATTTGGCCACGTCATAGGCTTGAAAAATCGTTTTCCTTATTATTTGTTCTAGTTTTGATGATCTCATTGAATAGGTGAGTAAAGTCTCACTATATACACGCCAAAAACAAGAAACACAATAAGTAATCTGTTAAAGTTTGTGTTGAAGAGATTACATATAACGATACAAGTAAAACCATATTAATAAAGTTAACCTCTTAGTAGTGAAAATCCAAACCCAAAACATTATATGTAGCCGGTTATTCAAATTAAACATAATCGAACGAAAAACATAGTACTATACCAGAAAGCATCATTTCCTTGAGGCCACATTTGGAGACTGAGGTTGTGAACTGTTTCATGAGTGACTCTCATGGCCTCATAAAGAGGGTAATGAGGATTGTCTGAAGTGTAACCTAAGAAAGGCTGGTTGGAAGAGAAGCGACGCTTTGTGTCCTTAGGAAGATCCAACAACTTCTGCAATGAGCTGAGGATATTGGTGTAGAGGTCATGGTCGATCTCACTGAACGTAGCGATGAAGCATCCATATTCTTCAAGAGCCTCCGGGATATGTTTGCAGGTCAAGTCCCATGTTTCGGTTCCTGGTTTCATGCCATTTTGGCTGAAATCTATGATGGGAAGCTCAGAATTAGCTGCCATGGCTGATGGGTAAGAAATGGAATGGGTGTTTTTACAAAACCTATACTCGTATTTATATATGAAAAAACAATTACTTGAGAATTGTTTTTTATTTTTACAGGGCCAGCTAATAGTAGTTAAAATATGCGCAATATGTATGACAAAAACTGCGATATTCGCACTAGCACATGTTAAAAGATGCAAGGAGCACCAAAACAATTCTGCAATATCTATTACCAAAACTCCATCACATGGCATATATATATATAGTACTAATACTAATAATTAAGGACAATTAATGATATGTAGTAGCTTGTTCATTTTCATGGTTCAATTATATATTCTAATGAATCAAAATTTACGATGATGTTTCTTTTTTTATCGGCAATAGTTACTTTTATTCCAGAATTTTTAAAAGAAAAATCGAGAGTTTTAACCATTGAAAATGAAGTCTTCGAACTCTAATAACAGGTAAATGATTCAATTTAGTCCTCGAGCTTTGATAGTTTGACTCAATTTAGTTCGTAAGTTTTTTAAACCAAAATTAGTATCTGAACTTTCGTATTTTGCTTCAATTCGATCTATAAATTATGTTTTGACTTGAAATGGTCTCTGAACTTTCACATATTGACCCGAAGTGGTTTTTGCTCTTAGAACATATATTAAAAGTTTAAAAATTAAATTGGGTCAATATTTGAAAGTTCAGTGACTATTTTAGTATTAAAATATTAAGGGGCCAAATTAGGATGAAACACGAAAGTTTATACACTATTTTTTGTTTTAAATTTTTTTGACCAAATTGGATCCACCAAAATTCGGAAGCAAATTAGATATTTCACCTTAATAATTTATTTCAACTTCTACGAAACTTATAAATTTAAGCATTAAAAACTCATTTTCACTCCTAAAATAGAAGGGTGAAAACTGTACGCACACGCGTCAAATTTTCGAAAAATACGTTAACACGACATTTCCATAATATATGTATATATATATATATATTACATGACATATTGGCATGCACTACAAGGAATCAATTCAATATATCACATGTATTGAAAATTGATTCCTTCTCAGAACTGCTTAATTATTCAATGATGATACCATCGCACCTAACTTGTGCAAGTCCTACGTGCTTTAACTCTCCGCAAGGAGCTCTCAAGTGAAAGTTAGCTACAGAAGTTCATGCCCAGTTTGCATGAAACAGTAACCCACCTCAGACCAGCTACCACCACCAGCCGTCTTCTCCAATCTTTTCGTCTACCTCGCCCCTTCCCAACATTGTCTACCCAATAGAAGCATAACTTTCTACATCAATGTCTATCAATATTTTTCAATCATCACTATTAGATCAGCTTCTTTCCCCCCCAAATTAATCTACCTCTCCTTATTGGGCAACTCTTGAGGTGCCCCAGCTTTCTTCTCGATTCTGTCATCCCTTTCTCCTTTCCCAGATTTACAATCATTCCTGTTTCTTCTATATCCACATTTCCTTCTAACCCCCCTCATTAAATCTGATCCTTCCCCAAAAGGCACATCCCAGTTTCCCTTCTCTTCAACCCTAACCCACCTCTTGGTTTTCTGTTTGATTATTCACCTTCGTTCCCCAACCCTAACCCTAATTCTGCTCCTATGGCCTCTCCCCCCTCCATTCTGTCCAAACATGGTGTGGAGGTCTCCTGTCCCCTGACTATCACCAGTTGTTTGTCCACCAACCTCCAATGCTCTCTTATAGCTATTTTGGTGGACAAGAGGAATTTTTCCTCTTCTCTTCTCAGCGAGCTTCTCCATGGACTATGGATCCTCTATGATTCCTTCCAAGTCCAGAATATCGATGAGAGGAAATATCTTCTTGTGTTCTCCAACCAGAGAGACGCCTCTACGGTGCTTAATGGAGGACCTTGGTGCGTGGCAGGTGCAGTGTTAATAGTTGGGTCCCTTAATCTCTTTGCTTCACCTAGGCACATTGGTGCTCCAATGTCCTAGGTTTGGATCCAACTGCATGGCATTCCATTTGCTCATGCCCATCCTGATTTTGCTGCTCAAGTGGGGAGCCTTGTTGGTCCACTCCTGGATGTGGACAGGTCTGACGATAGGGATGGTAGGTGGCTCTTCCAGAGGGTTAAAGTGTGGATCAACTTTGAAGAGCCACTCATCCCGGGTTGCTATTTGAAGCTTGACAATGGAGGCAGAATCTAGATTCAATTCAGATATGAAAGAATCTTTAAAATCTGTCTCAAATGCGGGCACTTGGGACATTCCTCTTCTTCATGCAAGCTTTCTATTCAAGAAGCAGAGGCGAAGCTATCCAGGAGAATGAGCTATGCTCTGGCTCAAGGCATTCACACCAATGTGGTTTTTGAACCCTCCATGCAAATGTTTACGTCAGAGATGCGAGCATTCCCCAACACCAAAAGATTTAAGAACACCATTCTATTTGTCTCTTCTGGTGAAGGGGGGGTGTTCAATTTCCAGATGCCTTCCAACTCCAATGAAGGCTCCTCAATCTTGTAAAATAGTAATGGGAGTTTGATTCCAGTAGCAGAGCCAGGGAATCTAGCAAGTCAAGGGAGAACTATTGAAGTTGGTGGCCCGTCCAATTCAGCCGGGTCGGGTCATTCGTATTCGGTCCACTTTTTTGGAGAACAAGGCTCGGGTCAGTGGGTTACTTGTAGACCACCCTCGGTGGACCCCCAGCGCCGAGTAAGGAAATTGTTATGTCGGAGGCCCATTCGCCTCCCATTGTGGACTCTGTCATGGGCCAAGGAGACTTCCCGCAACCCCACTCTCGCCAAACCAGTGGAGCGTTGACCGGTAACTATCATGGTGGTTGTTCGGTGGCGCGTGATAAGCAATCGCTCAAAAGAGCCAGAATAGAGGAAGAATATGATCCAGTGAATGGTGTATCGTTGGTAACACCTGGAAGCCATGCTAGCACAGTAGTGGGACATGTGGAAGAGGACAACTAGCAGAAGCATGATGGGCCTATTGAGGTTCAGCCAGAGAATAGGGTGGCGAACTCTCCTCCTTGCCCCCCATTGACAAGACCTGATGATCAGGTCAATGATGACCAGCCTCACATGCCTCGCACTCTCCCAAGTTCCTTTGTGGGCCTCCTCACTCAGCCCACTCCAGTTCAATCGCCATTTCCTATAGGAGTCACCCAAAGGCCCACTTTCTCTTAATTCTAATGAAAACCCAGATCCTCTAATTCAGCAAGGCTGGCGCCCAGATCGTCTCATGTCCAGTTCATCCAATTCAAAACTCTGCTTCCCTTCTTCGCCAAACCGACCCTTTCCCTCTTTACACAACCCAGCCATGTCCGAAAAGAACCCTATCATCCTTCTCTCCTTTGACTCTTCCTCCTCTTATACCAGTAGCCCTAGCCCGCCCTCTAAGCCAGCCATCAATCACTTGTCTGCAAGTCATGAGGTTTCCTCCAAGCATTCCTTTGCTGGAATCCAGTCTTTTCCCCTTGCCAGGAGATGTCATCGATCTTGAGGACCCCCTCTCTTATCAGAAAGAAGAATTTGACCAGTACTTGCAGAGGGAGATAAGGTGGGTTGGACGGGATACTCCTGCTGATCAATTGATGTGTGGCCGAGGAAAACGAGCAGCTTCGGAGCCGGAGGGTTTCGATAGAGGAAAAAGAAGGAAAGAAATGGCCAGCAACTGGGACGACGGATCTGAGGGATATTGTTCGGCAGCGTTTTAGAGAAGAAAGAGCATGAACCAGGGGACAAGAAGTTAAGACATTATATGGAAATTTTTGTTCGTGTTTTTTGTAATTGGGCAACCCGTTGGCTTGTGACCGGAGCCCATAATCTAGCGCAAATAGGAAAATTTGGCTTTTGTAAAACATGGTTCATATTTCATTAATATAAGTACTTCCTTTCTATAAAAAAAAAATGATGATACCATCAAACCGAACCTGGGCAACACCTCCACCTCTTTAAACCTCTATTTATTTCAACTTGGACAAACTTTGTTTAGTAACAAAATTGTACCAGACTCAATTTGGTCAGTAAATTTTGATGATTTGTCTCAATTATATCCATGAACTAACCAAAAACAGTCATTCAATTTTTGTGTTTCACCCAAATTCGGTCCCTGAACTTTCACAGATTGCTCGAAATGGTCTTTGAACTTTCATATATTGACTCACTTGAAATTTGTTATTAGAGTTTATATCAAAAGTTTATTAATCAAATTGAATCAAAATGTAAAAGTTCATTAACTATTTTTAGTCAAAACAAAATTTAAGAAATAAATTGAACCAAAACATAAAAGTTCATGAACTAATTTTAGTTAAAAAAAGCTTCAAGTAACAAATTGAAACAAAACATAAAAAATATTCGGGGTCTATACTAAGACTTTTACCATAACAAAATGAGTTATACATTGCTGTCTATCTTAGATTATAGAGGGGCTTCTTGTCTGCCTCCTATACATACGATGTACATCATTGAAAAAGTGATGTTTGTGTTTTTTTTTAGAAAAATTTTTATCATCTCTAAAAATGTCATTTAACGTGTAACATATTTTTTTCATCAAAATTAACGAAATATTTCAAATTTTAAGTCATGTGCAATATTTTTTGAAATTTTAAAAATACTCTTCATTCTATTACCCTTCTTCTTTATCACGAATATGTTCATCGTATTCATCGGAAAATTCATAATTTCGCTGAAAATTTTTTCTCACTCCTCTCTCTCTCTCACTCCTCTCTCACTCCTCTCTCTCTCTCTCTCTCTCTCTTCTCTCCTCTCTCCTCCCTCGGCCCGGAACAGATCTGGCCGAAACCAGATCTGCACGGAACAGACCCGTGCCCACCAGGAGCTCCAGATCTGGCCGGAGGACTAGCGCGGAGATCGATCCTTCGCCGGGAGACGAGACGATCGTGGAGGTCGCCGGATCTGGCCGTGCGCCGCCGTGTAACCAGATAGCTCCATGTTCCAGCTTTTTCTCTCCTCCGATTCCACAACCTCGGCCACCGTGAGAGTCGCCGTCGTGAGCTTCGTTGCTTCCTCTCCCTCGAACGTCGCCGGCGAGACGGTTCCGGCCACGAGATCTGGACGAGCGCGGAGCTCAGCGTCGCCGGAGTTTGTCGTCTACCCACGCCTTGCCGTCGCCGGAGCGCCTCTGTTGCCGCCAGAGGTCCCGCCGGAGAAGGAAGGAAGACAGGGGCTCCTATGTTTCTTTTTTTATTTTTTTTTTATTTTTTTTTCAAAAACACTTAAGGGTCTGTTTGGTAGTTTTTTTTTATTCAGTGAGAGAGTATTTTGGTTTTTTTGACCTCTTAAACGGAAAAATGGACGTCTAAAAATGTGGCAATCTTTAGGGGGGTAAAAGTTACATCATGATCTTCGGGAGATGTATGTAATATTGCTATCTAAGAGGGGAGGTACATGTAATTTTTTTTTTTTTTAATATGTAATGAACTTTTTATTCAACTCAAACACGAAAGATTTTTTTATTGTGATTTTAACGTTTCCGTTAATAAATTTGACGAAATGTTTTTAAATTACTCGATTGTTTTAAAACGTTTGAACTAAATTGGTCCGTTTGTATAACATATGTACTAAATTGACACGTTGGATTGTTGAAGTACTAAAATCACACGAATTGGATAGTTCATGTTTTGAATTTTCCGTCGCCGGAAAATTCACGTCTTGAATCTACCAGTCGCCGAAAAAAGGTACCGCCAATTCATCAGGTTCACAATCGAAGTGTCGGTAATAACTCTGATACAATTATTAATTGTGCCTAAATTGAGTATTTGGTCAAAATTTGGGTATATTTTTGCCGTTTCCTGAATTGAAGTTTTGAAAATTGAAATGGGCTGAAATTGAAATGGATTTATAAGGGTCCAATCCAGTAAGCCTGAAATGGGCTGAAATAACCAAAAGCCCATACAAGCCCATTTCAGAGACTCCTCTTTCGTCCTCAGCAGTCAAAAACCCTAACTAAATCTGAGGTCAATTGGATCGTAACGCTTCCATTTCCAGTGGAGGAATCTATCAATGGCGACTTCAGTAATGCACAAAACCCTTAAATCAATACACAATTGCAGGCTCGTATCTTCTCTTTCTACTCAGAGTCTCATCTTCAGCAGGAGCTGCTCCTCCACTGCACAGCAACTCCAATCCGATAACAATGATGCAATTCAACTCAAGGCACCAAGCTCCAAACCTGCATTCTCCTCGTCATCGGCGACGATGCCGGTGTCGTCGATGACCGGTTCGATCGTGGGAAAGAGGTTCTACAATCAGGTCACCGTCAGGCCGGCCGATGACGGCAACGGCTGGACTATCATGCTCGATTACAGAACCCTCAAATCCCCTCTCAAGAAACCTCTTAAGCTCCCAACTTTAGCTCTCGCTAAAGCCGTTGCTGCCGAATGGGAATACCAGGTATATGTGTTTTTCTTCCTTCATTTTCCATTTCCTCTCTTAATTTGATTTTGTTCCAAATTCTTTGTTGTAGGAGTGTTTGATTTGGGTGTGTTTTTGTGGCTTCTTGTGATGAAAATCTCAATTAGGTGATTTTGAACTTTGAAGTAATGGGAATTTTCCAATTTGAATGTTGCTATGATGTGGGTGTTCTTTAGTTTAAAGTTGGAGGAGGTTACTTTCAGATTTTAGCTAATTGTTTTAACTGACATTGTTCAAAATGTTTTTTTTTTTGACAGCCTCTTTGACCAAACCATCATTAAATGAAAATAAGGAAGTGAAAATGTTTATCTGTATTTGGATTAACACAAATACAAAATGGAAATGAATGGAAAATACTAAGGTAGAGTTTGTATTAGAATTTTGGTTTCTACTCCTATTTCCATACCCTGCATTCCCATTTGGTTCAGCTGGAGTGGTGTAATGGGTCATTTCTATTTCTGTTTTTGTTGATTGATTTTGTTAGAATAGTAAATTATTCAAATTTCTTCGACTTATAGAAACATTTAAAAATTTATGCACAGTTATTGTGATAATTGTCATTTAAGAGGAAGAAAAAGTACTGAAAGAGCGAAAAGGGCAGTAGTTGGTCTAAATATATCATGATCCACCTGTAAATGCACATTTTCTTTCAAATGTTGAATCCATAGTCACACCACTTTTGACAATTATCACGGATAAAAAAACCCACCCTTGACGATGCAAAAAAATTTCACCAATTGAGGAGCTGACGTGTACTTAGGTACCCCACTCTGGGAAAGCTTAGACCTTGTATTAGAATTAGACCTTGAACCATCGAATTAGAATAATTAAGGGCCTAGAAGCCTCTTCGGTAGAAGCTAAAATGGTCAAATATTACCACGAGTTGAAGATTGTTGAATATGGGTTGAACCAAGATTTGGACCAGCCACATTTGTGCAAGGGAGCCATGATCCCACTTGTCACTGACTCCAAGTTAAGTTAAACTCCACTGCCATGTGTCCAAAAGTTACACCACGGCCATCGAAAGCGTCCCAAACCTTCGGGGATGCTTGCCTCCGTGTTCCCTTAATCCTCTGGTCAAGCCAAGCAGAAAGTATGGCTGCCACACGTCTAAGGACTGCACCAAAATAGGGGGAAGTTTGCCTCCATGTGTCCTTTGTCCTAGTGAGAGCTCGAGTGAAATGCTTGGCCTCAACCTATCCAATGGGATCGCCACCACTCTGAGCCGCCTGGGGTCCATTTGGCTCAACCTTTTCTTTTTCTTCTCCACACATTAAACTTGTTCACCAGCATTCTTAGAATATGTTTTGTGTATTTCCTCGAAGTCTTGGTCCACATTGTCTTCCTCAAGGCTGAGTCATGTACTCATGTACGAATTAGGCAGGTCACATCCTAAGCTTGTAGACCATCCTCGAGATCCAAAATACTTAAGTTCTACATCCAGATTGTAAGCACTTCGCGGAGCAGTAGAGCGAGGTGCGCTCTACTGGTAACCTCTCAGACTCTTTCTTGTAGCTATTCTTTGGAGACTTCCCCTTGTGGACCCTCCTTGAGAACCTTAACACTAGAGCTGACATTTTGGATCCGAATCCGTGGGCATCCAAAATCCAATCCAACAAAAAATTGATATTACCCAACCAATTTCAGATTAGATTGGATTGACTTTTTCTTGTGAAAAAACCGACCGGATTGGATTGGATCGGACAAGTCCGCTCATTTTACACTAAAAATCTATTTTTTGTCCAATCTGTTTTGAAAAAAACGATCCGCAAACATATTATCGGTTCGGATCTCATGTTTTCGATTATTAATATGCAGTATATGAAATTTTGATTTTTTTATATATGCCTTTCCAAATTATTCAATCCGACAAAGTTATGTATTTTTCTATAATGTGACATTCAAGCGTAAAGTTATGTATTTTTCCCTTTTTAACTTAAACCAAAATGAATTAATATTTGTGATAGCAAAGAGAGTGATATATTTTTATTTTAATAGGGAAGACAATGATGAGTTTAACATATTACTTATGTTAGAGTATGAAAGAGAATCAGAATGGGAACAGGGAACCCATTCCATGTAAGAGGGAATCAATTTGTTCATTAGCGAATGAATGAGAATGAGAGTGCGGGAATGAAGTGGCTCTAATCCAAGCATCATCAATAAGAATCTCATTCCCTAATCAAAGATCTAATTTCAACTCTACTTGAACTAAAAGTAATAAAATAAGCTTTGGCTGTCCATGTTGCTTATAGATAATAAAAAATTGTTTGTGCAGAAAATAAGGGGCTAATTTTCGAGCCTTTTTATTTTCTCATCTTTTTCCGTCATTTAAGTTTACCAAGTGGCAAGCACAATATTTCTTTTCATTTATTTATTTATATATATTTTTTTATCGTCATCAAATATTTCTATTTGACCAAACTGGCTGAAGTGATTCTTTCATTGTAATGATGTAATGAGATGTTAATTCTTTGTAGCTAATAGATGGTATTAGGCCTTTCACAATGCCTCTCATGAAACTTGCATGTACTGCTCTGGAGAGAGTTCCGCTCACGAGGACAAATATTATTGAGAGTTTGATGCGCAAATTCCATCTTGATTTGGTCTTCTGTCGTGCTCCGAAGGATGACTATCGTACAAGCAATATCCATGGTGCGTTACGAAGTCATGTTTCTAGTGCTACATTTTTACATCAATCACTGTCTGAATGTCTTTTTTTGTTTGTTTGTTTAAAAGCATTGATTGTCATCGGTTTCATGTGATATCCTCTAGATGTGTGGGTGATACGACTAAACACTGTACCTGGAAGGAGGAAAAAGAATATTTAGGTTTTAGTTCAAAAACGTTGACTCTAAAAGGACTTTAGGATATCATGCATAAATTTTTATTTCATTTCGCGGAGATGTTGCAGTCTGAACGATATCTTTGAAATGAACTGAGGTTTTATTTCTTCATTTTATAAGGTCGAAGGTCAAGCATAACATTTATTTTTGAACAACCCCTTATTGGTCAACTCTCTTTATTTATGTTTTAGTTAGGTTGCCCTGTCATTGCTCTTGTAAAGCTTCTTCCACTCTGCTTTTACAGTATGGCATTTTGTGTTTGGATTTCATCATGGTTAGCATTAACTAACCCATTGAATCTTCAAACTATTACAGAAAGACAAGTGAAGAAAATTGACCCTTTGCTGCACTGGGTAGAATCAGAGTTTGGTTTTAAACCTGTAGTGCGCTCCTGTATTTTTGGTGGCAAACAGGAGGATGGTCTTGTCAAGGCTGTGGAAAACCTTCTAAAGAAAACAGATGACTGTGAATTGGCGGCAATTGACGCACTTGCCTCTGCAGCGCACTCTTTAATAATTTCCATTGGAATATTCCGTGGGAGGTTGCAGATTGATGATGCAATCCAGTTAATTAGGATTGAAGAAGATGCTCAGGTTCAATCTCTCTCTCTCTCTCTCTCACACACACACACATGCATGCACACCCAGCAGCAATTAATTGTGGACAGTATGTGCAGGTGGAAGAGTACGGTCTAGTTGAAGGTGGTCATGATATTGATATTGCTGATCTCAAAGTACAAATATCATCAGCTGCTGTTTTTCTAGGACTTGCGAGAAGACCTTAAACCAGGCATATTTCCTTGCTAACTTCATCCTTAAAAGCAGCTAGTCTTTAGGATTGCATTATTGTAAAACTCAGAGTTGTCCAAATTGTTCGAGGATTGATTATTGATATATCCATATTTTATTTGTAATTAATAAAAAGAGAATGGAAGGGCCACTCTATTCTTCCAGCTTTTGAATATAATATTTGATCTATGACAATCATGCTCATTTGCTTTGATGTTTTCATGTTTATTAAAGCAAGTTGTTTGTTACTGGAGATGTTTCCCGAGATGGTAAAGTTCGAAGCTTTGAAATCCTTGGGAAGGGACAAAGAAATAGTAAGACATGCTATATATAACCAATATTTTCTTTGTTTTGTACAAGTAGTGAACTGATTCTATATGGTGGAACAAGAACATCATATAGAATCAATGTTTTGAAGTGTCAAGGCTCTCCCAGGCAGCAATGGACGCATATTGGTGGCTGTTTCTGGATATCACAATAACAACAAGAACTGTCACAGTTACTGCTGCAACCTATTGAAACAGCAAAGTTTAGCTTCAGAAATCCGAATTCTTATGTTAATCAAATGTCAAAAACACTACTTTACATTACCTGTTACGGTAACATACTGATAAGGCTCAAGATCCTGAGGATTTATCAGAATAGGAAGGCGTGTGCTTGCTCGGACAAGGACATTATCAATCTCCACCCGAACAATCACTGCAAAAGCCAATATGGAAATGACAGTCAATAACTTCATCTTCATCGTCGCTTACAATCATCTATACGAGAATTTAGATGACTTGCAGGTTGAACCTGTTTTTATAGGAAATGGAGGTCACATTTCACTGCAGAAACTGTTGGATTCTTTCGTAGATGTCGAAGAAGAATATATGTTGGGTCAGGTGGTCTGTATTGTGTTTTCCTTTCTCAGAGGGTATAAAAAGAATCACAAGAACCTTATGAATGCTTATAATGTTCATTTCATGGACAATCAATCATCTGAAATTTCAATTCCTGTACTCAAGTATCAGAAACTAAGCACCAGCCTACCAGTTACGAATGAAATGGCTGCTTATTTGTAAGTGATGAGTTTGGTTGGTCAACCAACCTGTAGCTACAACAAGCAAATCTATTATTTAGCAAGTCACAGAGTCCATGCACATCATGCACTATCGGTCTTTGGTTAGAACTTCATATTTCTGTTTCATTTCTCTAAAAAAAACTCGACCAGGAAAAGAAATGAAAACTCAATCCATTATTGGCATTTATTTGGAAGCAAAAACAACAAACATGCATCATTCCCTAATTTTAAGTACAATAGGGGCTGGAGAATACAAGTGGCGCACACGTTATTAACCCAGATAGACCAATTAGTTAACTGGCCCGCGAAAAATGACAGATTAACTGGGCAAGTGCACGTCCCCATGCTTCACACAAAAATGAACTTAAGGGCCACCCACTTGGAGATTCTTGATATGTTGGATCTGCTTTCCTGGGTTCAAGCCCTTTGGGCAGGCTCGGGCACAGTTCAATATAGTGTGGCAACGGTAAAGCTTGAACTCATCATTTATTGCATCCAGACGCTCCGTTGTGTACTCATCACGACTGTCACTAATCCACCTGAGAATACAAATTCACATTCAGTAACTTATTGGACATGCAAAGAGAAAGTGGGAAACAAGATATACTGTCCTGCAAATAAACATAAAGTTGTACTCAATCATCAGCAAAATACGTCTTTGGGCATGCAAGACTTCCGGGGTTAAAAATTCGACAAAAGAATTTCATAATGAAAAAATTACAGTAATAAATAAACGAAAACGGATTGAGTGAATCTTAAGGAGTTAGAAAGTTCAGTGTTAAATATTAATATACACCATAACATTGGTTTTAATAAACATAAAGATGCGGGAGACTGATAATACATCACTTGTAATCTTTGATATTATACTAAGTAAAATTCATACAGAAGTTCTCTTTAATCCTTCGTTCATAAATTACTTACTGTCACCAAATCAGAAAGAGAGAATTTAAACTATGATGGATATATGTTAAAATATATGATTCGATAACTTAACTTTAAGCAAAAGTATCAGCAATAGCCACAAGAATAAAGGATGGATATATGTTAAAATATATGATTCAATAACTTAACTTTAAGCAAAATTATCGGCAATAGCCACAAGAATAAAGGATGAACTAATAAACAACAAAAACAAACCTAACATTTGCCAAGTTTGTGAAGTGGAAACAAACAATTTAGCAAAGACATTGTGAAATACAAATCTTGAAACAAATTAACAATAATAGTATGTTATTTGACTCCTATAATGCATAAGCATTAAATGAGAAAATAGAAATAAAATACAGCACCCAAGTTTGAAAACACCTTGCACTTGCACCAATCAAATGTTCAAAAGTAAAATTTCAGAGAACCAGCAAATATTCTCCTATTCACTAATCAAATAAATCATACTTCTTTTGTCCTAAAATTAGGGTCCTACTTCTTTTTGCAAAAATTATGGCTAAGTTAGTATTGTACTTCATCTTATATACCCCCAAGTGCATTTAGTGAACAAACTCAAGTGGTTCCAACTTCAAATTAGCCTATCTTAGGGATATTATTAGTAATTCAAGCAAGAATACTTAAAAAGAAAGTAGACATTAATTTTAGGACAAATTTTTTTTAGAGATTGTGAACAACTCAATGGAGACAAAGGGAATATCAATTCTACATCCTTCAGTTCATCAATATATATATACACACACATGAATCCAGTATAAAACACAACAATAAAACCATATTCCAGACAATTAGGAAAGGGAAACTCCCACGGCACTGAAAAGAGAAAGGGAAAAGGGGCTAAAGAGCAAATTCACAACACTGCTTAACAAAGAACAATCATTTATGGGTCTGTTTAGTTAGGACTCTTTTCAAATTTCAATAATCTGTTTCCTGAATTATGGCCATACATAATAAAAAACACACACAATGAAAAGAAATCAAATGCCATTGATTTATCAAATACAACTACAAGGACAGGTTCTTGGTCGCAACAAAGAGAACAGACAAACAAGAAAAACTGACATAGAGACATATATGTAACCATAGAAGCCATTCAGAGTTGCAGTTTCTCTGTTCTCTTCAATCATCAAAACAGAATTTCAATCATTAAAATTTAAAAAAATAACTAAGAAGTAACCTAGCAAAAACACAACACAAATCTCACAATCAACCTCTAAGAGTCAATGGCATCAAAATAAAATAAGCAAACCAATATTAAGAAATATTTAATAAAACAAAATCAGAAATCGTTTCCATATTTATGATGCAAATAAATGAATCAAAATAGGAATATTCGTGTAACGGACAATAAATAATGACCTAGAACCGATAACTGCGCCATGGATGAGTAGATTACCTGTTGGCATGGAGCAAAGCAGCAGGTCCCAGATACGACTCCGGGTTCCACCAGTAGCTGGGGCAGGATGTGCTACAGCAAGCGCACAGAATGCACTCATACATGCCATCGAGTTTAAGCCTGTCCTTCTTA
>JAYMTA010000971.1:0-22666 GCA_036897625.1 Pelargonium cotyledonis
CCATTCCTCCTCCGCTAATGAGAGCCGCTCCATTTACCGTCGCAACACACCCTCCATTTCCGCCTCTCCTTACCGAACTGCACCACTTAGAGAGCACCCGACCCAACCCCTGCAACATCCACCACTGTAAACTCCGTCCCGTCCCCTACGTCGCAAGCCTGAAACCGCAGCCGTCCGATCCTTTCTGCACTAGTAGCCGCGCCGACCTTCTATACCCTAACCTTCAAAAACCCTAAATGCTACAGAGAGCATATTACAAAATTTGAATTTGAAAATACTTACCATTTTCATAATTTTATATTTCCCTCCAATTCTTTTAGCCAAACAAACTACACTGTAAAACGTTTATTTAAAAAAAAAAAAAAAAACTACACTGTAAAACTTTTTCCAAATTCTGTTTGGTTTAAGTTTGACAATCAAATCTAGTTACAAATGTGCACAATTGATTGAAGAGATAATAGACAAAACTAATTAGATCCGTGTAAATTGCAGTACTAAACAGTTCCATATTGCTTTCAAATCAACCAAAAAAATTGAACAGCATTCCTCTTAAAAATCAATGATTTTACTATTAAGTCCTGCAAACCAGTAGACAGTATCGCTATATATTGTAATTACATTGAAACAAATGCTTCGTTCAAACCCGACATGATGCTCTGAAATCTTGAAAAATCTCCTTCTCATCGACAACTAGTGTTGATATGGCTTTAGAATAATACAATGTGGTAATGAAAAGAAACCGGCACAGAGATGTCCGTCACTGCGTATCCTGAAGTGAAAACCAAACCAAATTACGAAACAGCACACCGATGTTTGCAGGTAACAAATATATATGGGAAACACAGCTCGGATTGATTGTTATTTTGTCATCAGCTTATAATTTTCATACAAACACACATATAAAGTTATAAACTATTTTTTTGTTCTCAATTTGCAGAGGAGTATAACAAAAAAAATTTATCTTGCTTGCAATAGAAACTTCAGAAAACGACAGCATGAATTTTTGCCTAATTTCCAGCATTTGTTATATGTCAAACAGCAACAGGTCATGTTCACCAAGTTGTGCACTTGTTGACGGTATAAAGGAAGCAAAAGCAAAAGTTATGTTTCAAAAGAAAATACTTACGCCGGGATTAGTGTGTGCCCAGCCTGGAATGTTGTTCGAGAGAAGGGTTATATATTGTTCCATAGCTACTTCTGGACTCGTGTTGTTGAGCTGTTGCCAAGCATTCCTAACACAGTATGATCCAATTCCGTAAGCACTTGAATGCATCAGTCAAAAACGTTGTAAATAGGATTCAACCTCACCCAGGAAAGGATAGCACTTACAAGAATATTTCAGTGAGCTTAAATCAACCACTGTCATTAAAGAAAATAAAAATAACACAAAGTTGTGTTTGACAATTTGGATTTGATTTGAAATTCATCATTTGAAATGCTGTATTTCTCATGTTGTAGACATGTTATCCAAACAGTTGATTTGGATCAAACCCAGCATTTCAAACACAATATAAGAAACTAAATGAAAGTGATGCAAGACAATTACAAAAACAGAGAAGATAGATAGAAAATAATTATAGATTTTAAACGAAATGAGAGTTGTTAGACACAGAATGGGAAAAATACTGACAAATAGGGAACATAGAACCCAGAAAAAGAATCAATAGAGAAGATAAACACAAACAGGTTCTTTAGGTTCTTAATATCATCAAATCTAATTTTAAGCTGAACTTACTGTGATATCCAAATCAACAAAGAAAACAAATTCTAAATAATATTGGCTGTCCCTCATTAGAAAGTCAGATAACATTTTATTTATGTACTGAACTTGAAATTTTGTCAGCAATTTCTGTTCACTCCAAACAATAAAGCATGTGGATGAAAGTTGAGAAATTGCCAATAGAAAAACTCAATCCGGGAGAAGGATATATGGGAATCTTCATCTCCAACGACAACAATACATAAAATTAAAATTCAATTTTGTATTCTAAAATGAATACATAAAAACATGTATGCCTCATAGAGCACTTGCTGCACATGGTTCCCTAATCTCTGTGTTCGGTTTGGCTTTTACATTGTAGTTCCTTGTGCGACCACTCACGAGTTAAATTTGTCAGCTAGCTTAGCAACTATCAACTTCACATAACTCAAACCTAAAAACTTAACATTGAATGTTCTCTAGCTTATTTATCAGCTATTCTCAGCTGTGACTTAATTTCTAACTTTATGGTAATGAAATATTGATCAAGAATTGCTATTATAGGTACAACATAAAGATATGGCATACGAAAGACTCTACCCACTGGTTTTTAATGATATCGCGATAGGACAATCACTCAAGAAAAAGTAGCCCGGGCAAGTAGTTGCCCAGGTTTTTTCCTGCCACAGGTTTGTAATAGCTTTTTGTTTGCCAAACTCTTTAATGAGGTGGGTGCAGAATTAATAGTCCTGTCCCATGACCCATGAACTATTTCAAGAGTCATGTAACAGGATCAGAGCAAATGTCTGCCTCTACTTCAGATAAGCTTCAGCTCAAGAGTTTGTTCAACTGAAATAGCAATGATGATTCTACAGCTAGTGTTAACATAGTAAATATTATGGGACAAGTTCAGTACCATTTTGCACGAGCAGAAACCTTGAAAGCCATCGGCTGGGGGTTTTGACATTGCCCTTCGGTGGCAATCTTGTGAAGTCCGTATAATTGCATCTTAACATCACTGCTAAGATTGGATATCTGTTCAGCATTGTCCCTAGAATTAGCATAGACCACAGCAGCACCAAAATTCATTTCCAATTCAGTCCTTTCTATCCCCTCCCAATCATCAGACTCTTCAATCTCTTCCCCTCTTTTGATCTCAATTTCCTCAAAATCCCCACAATCCAGAACCTGATCGCCTTCTTTTTCCTTAGCGAAACCCACCTCATCACTAACCAATTCTACCTCTATTTCACAAACTGCCTCTCTTTGGGGACTTTCCTCAATCACATTGGGCTCACAATCACACACAACACCACCAAGCTTCTCGTCGCATTCTTCTACACTTTCTTCTTTCAAGCCCGCAATTTCCACCTCATCATCAACCAATTCTACCTCAATATCGCGATCTGCCTCTCTTTGGGGACTTTCCTCTATCACATTGGGCTTGCAATCACACACATCACCACCAAGCTTCTTGCCACATTCTTCTACACTTTCTTCAAGGTCTGCAATTTCCACCTCATCACCAACCAATTCTACCTCAATTTCGCGAACTGCCTCTCTTTGGGGCCTTTCCTCGATCACATTGGGCTCACAATCACACACAGCACCACCAAGCTTCTCACCGCATTCTTCTACACTTTCTTCTTTCAAGCCCGCAATTTCCACCTCATTACCAACCAGTTCTACCTCAATTTCGCGAACTTCCTCAATCACATTGGGCTCACAATCATACACACCACCATCAAGCTTCTCGTCACATTCTTCTACACATCTCTCTTCCAAGCCAGAAATTCCCACCTCATCACTAACCAGTTCCACCTCAGTGTCACATACTTCCTCTCTTTGGGGACTTTCCTCAATGACAATGAGCTCACAACCATCAAGCTTCTCGCCACATTCTTCTGCACTTCCTTTCAAGCCAGCAATTTCCACCTCATCACTAACCCCAATTTCACAAACTTCCTCTCTATGGGAACTTTCCTTAATGACATTGTGCTCGCAGTCACGCACACCACCGCCAAGCTTCACACCGCATTCTTCTTCACTTTTTTCTTTCAAGCCATCAATTTCCCCCTCATCACTAACCAATTCTACCTCAATCTCACAAACTTCCTCTCTATGAGGACTTTCGTCGATCACATGGTGCTCACAATCACACACACCACCGCCAAGCTTCACACTGCATTTTTCTTCACTTTCTTCCTTCAAGCCACAAATTTCCACCTCATTACAAACCAATTCTACCTCAATCTCACAAATTTCCTCTCTATGAGGACTTTCGTCGATCACATTGAACTCACTGTCACACTCACGACCGCCAAGATTCTCACCACATTCTTCTTCACTTTCATCTTTCAATCCAGCAATTTCCACCTCATCACTAACCGACTCTGCCTCAATTTCGCAAGCTGCCTCTCTCTTGGGACCTTCATCGATCACATTGTGCTCACATTCACGCACACCAGTACCGCCAAGCTTCTCGCCACATTCTTCTACACTTTTTTCTTTCAAGCCAGCAATTCCCTCCCCATCACTAACCTCAATTTCACAAATTTCCTCTCTCTGGGAACTTTCATCGATCACATTGTGCTCACGATCACACACACCACCGTCAAGCTTCACGCCACATTCTTCCACACTTTCTTCTCTCAAGCCAGCAATCTCCACCTCCCCAGAAACCCCACCCTCACCGATCTCGTCATCGCCGCCTGTTCTGGCCGATCCACCATCATCCACCACAAGGTCTTCTTCTTCTCCTTCTTCAAGCTTCCCCTGAACCATCTCCGCAGCACCGCTCGCACTTCCTAAAACTCCACCCCTCATTTCACCACCGGAATCACGATCCTTTCCGATCACATCACCGCACGATCTCGACAAGGACTCATGTTTAATATCAGTAGCCAAAAGAATCCTTTCGACGATAACAAAAATGAAGAGAAAAAATCCGGCAAAGCCAAACAAAGAGGTAACAAACATGCCCAAGTCCATGGCCATGGGTATGTATGGTAGTAGGAAGCTTGGCGAGAGAGCAGATTGTGGAGGCTTGTGATCAGTGAAGAAAGAGACAGAGCAGAGCAGAGCAGAGCAAAGTATATTCGGCTAGACTTCGCATCTGGTTGCTGCAGCAGAGTTCTGATGGTACTTGTCTTGTCGGTCTCCTATTGCCTTCAGGTTTTTATAAAGCCGATAGTGACATTAACATTATTTTTTTGCTTTTTTGGTGAGTGACGGTTGATAAATTAACCGCGCTCAGCATTGCTTCGTTTACACGGTTAATGATGGTATTATTATGAGTTAATAATTACAGTAAATATTTAGAAATATATGCAGACACAGTTCCAATATAAGATAAACGAAACGCACCGTTTGTAATTGCGCTTGACACGACGTCGTCTCGTCTTTCAATTCCGCGAACTTCACATTTGCAATTTGCACATTGCGTTTTGTTTTGCAGACACAGTTCTCAGCTCTCAGTTACTTGTTCATGTTCCATCTTCTGCTCCTCTCTCTCCACTCCAAATCGAAAATGAAGGACGATCTAGGGTTTCTCTGAGATCTGAATCTCGTCTCCTTCGTCGCCGATTACCATGGGAGTAGTGATCGAGAGCTCCGTTTGGGAGCCAAGCCCTTCCCTGTTCGCCTTCATCTTGCTCTCGTGCGTCCTCTCGATCGTTCTCTATCCGTACTACTCCAAGAGCAGCTCCAACAAAGCCTCCGCTATTTTCGACCATGGAATCTCCTCGTCCTTCATCCGTTTCCAGAGAAACTTCCTACTGATCTACTCTCTTGCTTCAGGTATCTATTTTTCTTCTCTCTATTTGTTTGGCTTTCGAGAAAATACTCAGTTTGTTTCTTCTACGTCTGTGAATTTTCTCGGAAACTACGTTGCAATGAATCGGTAATCTGTATTTTGTTTCTGTTGTGTCTAACAGTGATGGAAGGACTGTGGTCGGTGTTCGGAGAGTTCGAAATGGTTCGCTACGGTGTGAGTAAGGACCAGATGTTGTCGTATCTTTGCGTTGGATATGCAGTTGCTCTACTTTTTAGTACTTTCTTAGGCATGCTTTCGGATGTACTGTGAGTTCTCATTTCTCTTATTGATTTTGGCATTGAACTTCCTAATTTTGTTTCCTTGGTAGAGTTATGGACATGAAACCCTACCTGCTATGGACTCAGAATTTTGAATCCGTTACTGTATGCAAACATTTGGAGTTGGAATTGTTCAGGAAACTAGAGGGTACTAGTTGAAAATGTTAGGATCTGTTTTGTAGCCTAACAGAAAGATGATTTCAATCCAATTACAGCTTAGTTCTGTCAATTTTAATGATCAGGAACCTTTTGATGCAAGAATCCTGTTAAAATGAATTGAATTGTATCCCCAATGGGTTCCAAACAGATGCTTAAGCATTATGAGCGAGATCTCACTTCATTGTTAGCAAATGATATGTTTATGATGCATTTTATTCTTTCATGGATCTTGTTAGGATTAAGAAGATTTTTGTTATTGTTTGTGATAATCATAATGTCCTTATTTTGTACTTTTTGTCAGCTGTCAAACATACTAGAACCTAGGATTCAGAGTGAAGATGTCTTTTGTCTAGTGCCGTATGATCCAGTTTGTAAATTACTAATAAGGTAGTCTTGCTCGGGGTGCTTTCCTTTACCATTACTGGATTTCGAGGAACTATAGGCAGCACTCTGACTGGGCTTGAAGTGAGGAGATTAATTTGAATATTGTTAAGTGCGATGTTTGAGTTTTCCTGCTGCTGCAGGATAAAGAGGTATTGTGAGAAAGTTTTTAGTGTGTAAAATGCAGAGCTCTGTTGCTTATGTATCTCATTTAACTGCCAGTAAAGTGGAACTTGGTTGGTCATGGAACCAATAATTTGGTTTAAATGTCAAATTTGGTTCCTGAATCTCTAGATACCATTCTGGATAAACTAATAGTGGGAATTGCATGTAAGCTCTGTTCTTTGCTCCTTGGATAAACCTAGTTGCACTCCTATCCATCATTAATTATCTGGCAATATATGATACTAAAACTTGTTGCATCTCTGGTTAGTTCTAATAAAATGAATATTCCTAAAATAACTAAATATTGAATCTTAATGGTGTATTTGGCTGAGCTTTGTTTTGTATTTGGGCAAGCTTTGGTTCAGTATTGCATCATCATATTATGCATTTGTCTTGTGCTTGCTGACATTCAATTTTATATCCTCATAGTGTGTATTTATTATATATTACTAGCATGCAGTATTTGTAACAAGTTTTTATTGCCTAACTTGTAGGGGTCACAAGAAATTTTGTTTGATCTTTTGCATCCTACATCTAATTGTTGGCATATGGAAGCAGCTGGGCACACATCCTAGTGCCTGGGTAGCAAGTATCTGCTTGTCTCTTGCCTCTTCGATATTTTTGTTTAGTTTTGAGACATGGGTTGTAATTGAACATGAAAAGGTGTGTTTTATAAAGCTTTATTTTATAATTTTGTATATCGCTTGGGCAAGGCTTTGAAGCCACGCAAGTTTTCTTGATCGGTCTATTTAGCTTTTCTGAAACCATGTCCTTCATACATTGCACCACAGGAGCATACAAAAATAGCTTGTAGCACTAACCATTTGATACACATGTTTTCTCTTTGCAGCAAGGGCACAGGCAAGATACATTGAGTGACACATTTTGGTTAATTGCTCTCTTTGAGGCTGGGTCCTTAATTGGAAGCCAGGTGCTTGCGAATTGGCTGCTTGTTGGTATTGTGGAGAAAAGCATAGCATCTCCTTCTGTCGCAATTACGTTTTTGTCCTTGGTAGCCATCTTTTGTGTTACACGAGGATGGGCAGACACACCTCAAACATCATCATTTCGGGATTATAGGATGTCATTTTACATATACATTTTTGGTGGTAAGGTTTACTTGTTTCTTGTTGCTTTTATTTTTCTCCAGTTAAACAATGTAAATAGCTCAAGCACTTACAGTGTTAACATTATGTCTTAAAATGTTTCGCTGTCTATGGGCTGACAGATAAAAGAATATTGTTGTTGGCATGGGCGCAAGCTAGTCTTCACCTTTCTATTGCAGTCTTCTGGATTCTATGGGCCCCGACATTGGTGGTATGGTCTTTTACTCTTATTTGTTACTGTGTAGAATTTGTGGTCTTTAGCAAATAGTTTCTAACAGTTTACCCTGCAACTGCATGTAGTGATATACAATCTGGAAATCCAAGTTTTTGTTGTCAGTATCAAGTGAACTAGTGAAAGTGGAACATCGCTTCATATTGCCTAAATTTCTGTTTTCAGTTTTGTAGAGACATGCTTAATGTTCTTCAAAAGGCATGAACACAAATATCAAGAGAATTTCAAAAGTCTAAAACTCATATGTATTTTTTATGGGTCACGTTTATCCTTGTTCTTTCATTGTTTAATATTGAGCCAAAAAAAAAAAGAACTGTTGATCCCGAAAACATTAGAACTTTATTAAGAGAATTTCAAACATCTAAAACTATATTGTTACAGAATTTTCGAATGTATTTTTTTTCCTCCATATTTACCCTTGCCCGTTTATAAAATTGAGCCAAAAAATAAGAACTTGTCGAGTATGGTTGATCCAGTAAACATTAGAACTTCTCCACCTTTATTCTCAATTTAAATAAATGAGAAATTTACTGTAATTCTAAAGTCATTCTTCTGATGTTTCCTTCGCCAGGTGTTTTGTGCTTCCCTTCATTTTTATTTGAGGGCAACTTTAAGGCAATTGAAATGTTGAGTCAAACAATTATAGAAAGGAAATTTACTATGGTTTGGAGGGAACACTATTTACAAGTTATGATAACAAATATGGTTGGATTAACAATCAATAGATAAAGACACTAATAATAAACTAAAATGCTAATATTATTTTGATACCTGTGATTGTAGGCTGATGGCCGGGAAGTGCATATGGGGTTGATATATCCATGTATTTTGGGTGCAAGAATGCTAGGGAGTACATTAGTTCCTTGGCTCATCAGTGGACCATTATCAGTTCGAACTGAGGATTACCTAGTTTATGCTTTCATTGTTCTGGGACTTGTCTTGTCTCTCATAGCTTATGACTATCAGGTATTCCTGTTTTACATTTTTTCAAAGAATGCAAAATGAATTTATACCTAGTTCCTTTGCCTTGTGTGCTGAAACTTAGGCTGTTCATTAATAATATGCAGGAAATTGGAGTTTTGTTGACACTATTCTGCTTATTCCATGCTTGTGCCGGTGTGGTTTTACCTTCACTAGCCAGATTGAGGACCATGTATGCCTAAAAAATGCTCTTCCTTTTTTCTTAGCAGGACTGTTTCTGACTTACATCAGCTGGATTTAATGTTGGTACTTCTGCTTTTAATTGTGTTCGCAGGTATGTACCAAATGAGTTGCGTGGAGGAATGATAAGCCTTTCTCTAGCTCCTGCAAATGCCACAATTTTGCTGCTTTTTACTCAAGTGAGTGTCTTTAAACCAAATAATTATGGCAGATAAAATAAAAATAAAAAGTAGTGGGTTAATGATAAGCCTTCCTTGGTGCTGGTACCCTTGCTGATATAAAAAATTAAAAAGATGGCGATTTTAAATTGTTTAGAGTCTGAATCGACTCAAATCAGCCGACTCAAATTGGGAATCAAAGATTCTGACAACCATATGGTGGTGTGCTGTACTATTGCCCAATTTCAATTTTCAAGAATCTGGATGTGGTTAAAAAAAATCTATTTTAATAAGATATGGCAATATTCCCTCGTTAATTTAATCCTGTTGCACTCCCCGTATGATGTACTTCACGAAAACACTCTGTATTGTAAATGATAAGTGAAACCTAGAAAATTCAGTGGCAATACTACGAGTGGATAAAGTTTGAGCTGTTGGTTTTGTTGAACTTCATGTTAACCTCTGTTATGTTGAATTCTTGTTTCTGGTTGTTAACATTGTCACTTTTATCTTCATGTTTACCCGACCTCCCCTGGGCAGCAAACAGCTTTACTGGTCCCATTGTTCAATAACAAGTAGCTCAAGTGCTCAAGCTCAACTGAGCAATACATATGCTTACTCTTTACACATTCATTCTGGGATGCTTTTACATATATTGACCTTATTTGCTAGCTTGCTAATCTTTTTCAGAGAGGGTACTACCAGAATATTGGGAATGCATCAATGTTGGCCTTTGCTGCTCTTGCGCTGTTCGTAGCAGCTGGTTGTATGTATATGCTGAAGCGGTTGGGGAAGCAACCATACCAAAACTGGCACAAATTGTGATTTCATACCCCAGTTGTGTTGATCAATGAATTTGAGTCTCATTTCACGAGGATTTTGGGATGTGCAAGGTAAGAAGTGAATTTCAACTAACAGCATCCCATTAGTGATTTTAGACACTACCGGGTGGGAGCAAAGAAAGAGAGGAAGAGGTTAACGAACCGGACAATATCTTGAGTAGAAAATCTGAGTTGATAGTTACCAATGGGTTTACTGACAGACTTGGGACCCAAACTTACCAGACAGGAAATTACAGGCTGAAGCAAATACTTTTCCCCAGTATTTTGGCCAAGAGAGATTCTGCTTGGACATTATAATTACTGGGCAAGCACGTCATTTTGAAGACGATGCACTCCAGTTCCAGACATGGAATATGTAAATACCTGAATTTGACTGTACTCGTGTAGTGTATTTGTTTTCAAAAGTAAGCCTTATAATATGTCAGAAATTGTATACCCAATTGATGTACAATGCTTGGATATGCATAATGATGCTCAGAGACGTACATTTAGAATTTGGGCTTTTAATGGACTTGAGCCCAGGAGAAAAATATTTTGGTCCTAGCCCCATTTATGGGCTGAATGCCCCAATTATAAGGCCTCTTCAAAATCGCGAGCCCACTGTATATTTTTGCCTGGGCCTATCAAGTACTCGGCTCAATGCCATCATAATAAGCCAAATTGGCCTCTTGATGGACTTAGGCCCAGGCTAAAAAACTAAATGGCCTAGGCCTATTTATAATTGGGCTTAATACCCATATCAGAAGCCAAGCTGGGCTCTTGATAGAGTTTAAGCCCATGCGAAATAAACAATTGGGCGTGGGCCCATTAATAATTAGGCTTGATGCCCGACTCATACGCCAAATTAGACTCATGATAGAGTTCAGGCGAAGGCAAAATAATTAATTGGGCCTGGGCCCATTTAATAATGGGCTTAATACCCGTTCATAAGCCAAGTTGGGCTCTTGGTGGAGTAGGACCATGCGAAATAAACAATTGGGCCTGGGCTCAATAACAGTTGGGCTTTATGCCCTAATCATAAGCCAATTTAGACTCATGTTATTTAGGCCCAGTCGAAATAACTAGTTGGGCCTTGGCCCATTAATAATTGGGCTAGATGCCCGAATCATAAGCCAATTTGGACTCATGCAGAGTTTAGGCCTAGGAGAAATAACGTCTGGGCCTAGTCCCAAATGTAATTGGGCTTAATGCACCATTTGTATGCCAAATTGGGCTTTTGATGGACATAGGCCCATTTAAAATTAATATTAGGCCTAGGCCCACTATTTATTGGGCTTAACGCCTCAATCATAAGTCGGTCCATTCATAATCGTAAACCCAATGAATATTTGGGCCTAGGCCCATTTATAATTATAAGCCCCAATTGTTGTTGTTAATCTGCAACAAGCACTAATCCATTGCGGGAATCTCTTGTATATTTTTTTTTTTGTCTAATTAAAGAATCTCTTGTATACTTATTTATATATATATTGAGAAATTCCAAAATTTCTTATAGGATGACCCAAGTTTGAAACTGAGCTTAAAAAGGAACAAAAAAATATATAAATTACAATCACAGATTACACTTCCACTACCAGATCTAAAGTTCTTGATCTCTTATCCACTTGGTAGCAACCCATTTCTCTCCTTTGATCACAGGACAGCTTCCATGAAGAGATAGCTGCCCACACATTTGAAAAACAAAATTTAATAAAACTCAGGTTTGACATGAAAATCAATGAACTCGTAGATAGCTAAGAGCCTTGTTAGTGTGTATTGTATACAAGTAGGTGATGTCGATAGAACCGAAATGTGTTAGCTTAGACAATCGAGGTTAATCACATATTCTCAAGCACCATATAATCAGATTGATACTGCAGATTCTAACTGAAGCTTGTGCCTCATTTTCTTTTAAGACATTTTTCAACAAAAGATTAGGTGACTGGGTATCGGGTTAATGGTTCTAGTCTTATGGTCAAGGTTGGTGTCAAAGTGACGGTAATGTTTAATGTATCTGGGGTTAAGCTTGGTAATATGCAGGGACAGTAAGGTAATATGGTGTTTGTTAAAACTGAAAAGCCACATAGTTGCCAATTGTCTATATACCTAAAAAAACATAATCTCTGTACCAAAATAGTGTCTTGTTTCTCTAAAACAATATTGTCCTTAAATGAATCAGGTTTCCTTTTTAGAAAGATGGCTATCATGAGTTACCAATTATACCCCAAGAATAAGTTACTTAGAACTCCTTTGAGTCATCAAACTCTCTATCTTAGGAATGACAAACAATTGGGGGAAATCCTAGCCAAGTAAAAATATAAACTCAACAAAAGTAAAATGGTTTCGGCTTGAACACTCACCAGATCAATTGTATTGTTAGGATACAAAGAATAGAATAGAAGTCCATCCCCTTGGCGTGGCTTCACTTTAAAACCAATGCATTTCCGGAAATCATAGCGTGAATCCAAGTTTAAACCATTCTGCAGACAGTAGCGTGTGGTAAATGCCTAAATTTATAAATAGACGCTTACAGTTTACCAATCAAACCAAGAAACAGAAAAGGAGAGGTTTCAGTCCTACCTCAAAGGGGAAAACGGTTTCGCCGCCTTCTTCAACATCGGTTAAATATAACAAAAAAGAAGCAACCTGTAGAAAACAAAATATTATGTTACCATAGAGTATCATTGATTAATGAAAAATAAACCTTAGTACTTAAATCACCACAGAGAGAAACATTATGCAGAATATACTTATTTGCAAAATATCCTGGGTTCCAGTAGGAAACATTAAACTGACAGAGAAATTATACACTTCTATGCTAGCAAATTTGCTGAGCAATTAGCTATTAGCTATTAGCAACAGCATAAAAGAAGATAGGTTACTTTTCCAAAAATACACAGTAGGGATAATAACGAAAACTAATGGAAGATTCCAAGATGGTATCTATACCCTTATTTAGCTAGAAGATGGTATTAATCAAGTATCTGTTTCATATACATATGGGCATGCATGCACTTGTCAGCATAACCATATACTCCCTCCATATCAAAATAATTGTACACTTTTTTTAAGAAAGTAGTACATGAATTACCGACATTATCCTTAATATAAGTGAGCTAGAATACCTTGGTTTGTTATAACAAGAGTACAACGGTGTGTAATGGGAAAAAATCAATCCTAACTTACTAATCCGTAATCTCTCTAAAAGTAGAAGAGTGGACAATAATTCTGGGATAGAGGGAATAAGACACAAAAACAAAATGTGAACTCATGTTCTGGGAGTTACCCGTTGGCTCTTTTGTGGACCATATTCAGAAGCATGGAAGGCATCATAATGAGAATTATACTTCTGCCCAATCTCATAACGCAAAACGTTGAACTCCTGAAACATGGTGAAGGTGCCTGACAAGTTTAGAATTGCTTTGAAATAAAAGGTTAATTGTCCAAGATTAACTTGTGACATCAGGCAGTAAGGAAATCATTGCCTAATTGAAAGACCAAAAAGAAATATCAAACTCTTCTGATTTGGCCCTCCCAGTGCTAATAGTTTACATCTGACCCAGAATCATTATGTGTGTGAGTGTTGATAGAGAGAAAGAGAGAATGATACCTCTCCATTGGTCCTGGGAAGCATTGTAGCCCTTGCAATTTTTTCTTCAATGGCATCCAAAATCCCAGTTTTATCATCATATGCACCAATAAACATACCAGAACTGAAAGGAAAGTAAAAAGAAAAAAGAAAGAAAGAAGAAAATAAGATAATCAGTAGAAACTACAATAACTTGCATGATTCTAGTAGGGATTCTCATTTAGAGTTTTAAATCAATGTTTGAGTGGAAACCAGAAACTACTACAATCCCGTGTCGGTTACTGCTATCATGTTTCCCGATTGTATCCACGGATAAGAACTAAATCCATGTTGTTTTATATCCAATAAACACACAAGAACAAATAGTACCTTGTTCTAATGTCCTTTGTGTTCTCTGGTGTTTCTCCCTCTCGTAATGCTAATGTTGATGGTGTAAGGCTGGGCTTGGCCATGTTTACAATGCCTTGACATTGTTCAGCAGTGGCAAAATTAGGGAAATATAGAGTGCGTGGTTGCCAGCTCAAAACCTGCATAGAAAGTTAGGGAAAAAACGAGTGGCTATAAAGAAAAGCAAACTATACCATATGTTAATCCAACAAGCTCTATAGTGATCAATTAAAGCGCCCAACTGCATTGATTATTAAATTGGAGAAGTAATGAGCAAAAACCTATTTTAAGATGGTTACCACAAGCAAAAACGACCTGAATCATAGTCCTATAAGACTTATAATCAAAGGTTTTGGGTGCTCATTGAAGCAACTCCTAGGATAAATTTTCTACTAGCAGTTGTCAAAAGCCTAAGATTCAACAAAAATCTTGCCATTAGCCAAAGCTGAGATGGAGCCATTGTTACGAAAATTCTGTAAGTTTAGGATATAACTGTCAAGAATAGCTACCATTGATGAGGAGAGACTTCAGAAAAGCTAAAGAAAGTTTGAGCTTCACACTAAATTACACTAATGTCAACCGCCTGAACTGCCCAGTAGCTAATGATTACGAAATCTATATCAATTATAAGTTTGAAATATTACATGAGTCACTTGTAAGTTTAATGCACTATCGGAGACAATGACTTAGTTGAACTTGACATTAATCTAGACCTTAAACACAGAAAAAAAATGAGTCAAACACATTAATCTAGACTTTGTACCAGATCATAAACACAGAGAATCATCACTTCAACACTTTTCATACTCTCTTTTTCTTCTGAACAAGGAACTAACACTTGAACTTAACTAGTAACTCCAAAGTATTCACCTAAAGAAGAAAAAACCTGAAAAGGATAATCTCTATAGTTAAACAAAAAAATTTAAAGAATCTATATTATTTAGTCAATAATGCTTATCATTATAACTTGAACATGATAATTTTCCGGCCAATTCTCTTAAGATCGACGTTGTCATTGAGAACATGATCTTATATTTCCAAACACATCTTCTTCAACTCAAAAAGAGAGCAAAAACACAGAACATTGAAGCACCTGAAACGGAATTGAAATAATAGAGTCATCACCAGTGGCTCCGGAGGCTACCAATCGTAACTGAACCTCCTCATCAGCAGATTCAAGCTGCCTCGACACATACTGCCAAGCGCAAACAAACAAACGATCAGAACAAACAAACACGCTCGCAAACGCCGCTCAAAACCACAAACAAACAAAAAAAAATCGAACAATACTTAAATTCGAAAACGAAAAAGAAGAAACAGCGTAGAGATCAACCTCAGAAAGCAGAGTGGAGCAGTACAGTCCGGCGAGGAAGAAGCAGCAGCAAGCGACGAAGACCTCCGGCAACCCTAGCTTCGCACTGACGCTCCATCTTCCTCTTCCTCTGATGCTTTTCATTCCTAGTTTTCTAGAATCTTCCGATCGCAGAATCAGAGACCAGACCTCGCTCAGGAACTGTGGCTCGGTTTCGAGATTTGTATAAATATCTGAGCTCGCTGTTATTGCAAAGATCTGGCAGGAAGCGCAATGAATTGAATGTGGAAGATTTGGTGAGCAGAGTTGGGTTTTGGCAATTACGGAAACAAAATCATACAGGATTTTGGTGGGTAATTAATTGAGCAACAGAACATTCAATTGAAGCGGAAAAGAGAAAAAGTTGTGGGGTTTTCGGTCCGTACAGACCACGCGGACCCCGCAAAACGCGCCTGCTGGATGACTATGGGCATAAAAGAGATGGAGTCGGGGAGTGTGCGTGGAAAAGCACTGATTCACTTGTAAATTCGACTGTAAATTCACGGTTTGAACATAGAATTCACACTTTCGTGTTAGCATTGTGCTTAATGTTAATGTGAGTTACATGAACAAATATAATATGAATGTTTGTATCAACGTGAATTAATAAAATAAGGCATAATGTATCTTGTTTTATAAAACGAGATGAACATAACAATTACATATTATAGATTTAACTTGTTTAATATGACTACGTTAACTAACATATAAAAAAAATTCAATCAAATTAGTTAAGAGTTTTTATAACAACTAATTAAAAATTATTAAAGTAAGTTAAGCCAAGGGTTTGAAGTCTGATGAGAGGTGAATCGAGTTTTGCGATTCACGGAAAGTTGTCTACTCCGCACAACTATAAATACCATCACTAAACTCCATTAAGGAACGTGCACATTTATTTTGCTAATTTAGGAGGTCTCTCTAAAATATCTTCTTCAATCATCTGACTTGACCAACGAGAGTGAAGCAGGGTCACTGATACAGATTTAATGTAGCTCTGCATAGTCATCATCCTCCATGTAGTCATATCAAAAGCTCAAGTACTTCTTGTTCTAGAGTACTTCAGACCACAAGGAAACAACAATACGATTTATGTGCGACAACATTTTCAACTTACAAGTGTTTTTTCTTCTAAAAAATATGGTTATATTTAGTTTTTTCTTCCTTAAATGACCCTCAAAATGACATAATAAAGAAACTGACCCTATATGTTAACAAATATAAATCTTCCTTTGAGGGTTTCGTACGTATGTGATACGAATAATTAATAGTGCACTTCTATTTTCTAAATAACACGTTGAATATTTCAACATGAGTAACACATAATTACACATTCATAGAATTCAAATACGAATTTGTGTTTCTTTAAAATTGCCCGTCCTAGTTATGGATTGGTCCATGTCTAAGTGATTATGGGTGACTCGGTACGGAAAGGGTCAATGATGCTGCTGCGCTTGCACCGAAATAGCAGATTTCGTGTCTCTCCGTTTCGAACCAAAACTACGTTAACACTGTTCATTGCAACAATCTGACCTCCTCTGCTATTCAATGTTACAGTTTTCGTGTGATGACAATGATAAAAGTTAAAATTCCTCTTGTACTCATTTTGTGTCTTTTATATGCACATTTATTTTACATATAGTTACTGGTATGTTGTTAGATATTAATTGAACAATCGAGTTATGACGATAACGAGAGTTAATAAACACGTCTAAACAAGCACAATTACAATCTTAGTTGTGTTGAGCTCACATTGTGTGATTGTGTCGTATTTGTATTGGACCTCCAAAACAAGCACATGTCGAGTTGTGGCGAAACAACGCTCAACACACTTAAAGATATAATTGTAAACGAATCATAATAACGTGTCGAACAATAACGTGTCAAACATGCACGATTAATTTTTCAAGTTGTGACATGCAATTAACGAACGCCCAACACACACTTAAGATTATAATTGTAAATAAATTCTAATAAAGAGTCAAACATTTAGTTGTGTTAAACATGTCGTGTTCATATTCATAAACGTGTTCGTGTATGTAACATTCAACACAAAACGTGTCGTGTTAGTGTTGGGTCGTGCAACATTCAAATAACTTTCAGTACGACACAGAAGCACGATTAGTCAGGTACACTCAAGATTCAAGGTCCCAATACCTGAATTTTCAACGAAAAGACATTAACATATTTATTCAAAGCCCGTGTAAACATGAGAAATACACAGAAAAATGCGTGCAAGCTAAAGACTATCACGTTCCTTCCAAGTTCCAACCACAATAAAAACAATTCAACACAAAAAAAAAAAAAAAGCTTTCGGATAATCCACCTTCTCAGACCTTACGAGAGTAGTGAAATCAAGCACGTAGACACAAAACCATCACCAACCTAATAGGCTCATCAATATATGGCTGTTTCTAATTGGTCAATTTCTCTATCCAGTTGGCATATAACTATTTGTCATCTAATTTTTTTTTCCAAATAATTTCTAAGTTTTATTTTCCTCCACGCAAATGCATGGTCCCAGAAAGAAAATCATTTGTCCTTTCAAGTATAGAGAGCCTCAAGATCTTCCAACCCTCCTTTCCTCTAGTTCGCAACGACTGGATAATCATAATTTAGAATCCATCAGCTCGGTTTCTCTGAAACCGAGTTTGAAATAAATGCTTAGGCTAAATGTTTATTGCTCTCTTATTCCTGGTGTGAGACAAGAAAAGCTCGGAAGCAACTATGGTTCATGGATTGTTCAGTACCAGAGAAAACAGAAACAGAAACCATTCCGGAGGTTTGTATTTAAGGCCTTGAAAGATGGAATGGATGGGGGAGGGAGAGGATTACCCGGACAGAGCTGGGAGCCCGAGGCGGAGATAGAGGTCCCGTTTGAACAGAGACCGGTATGTTCTTGTACTATTGCTGAAATGCTGCTTCGTGCTTCTTTACCAGTACTTCCAAAATAGAATGATTTTTCGATTAATATATGGTACAATTCTCTATTAGGTCAAGTTGCAAAATAATATGAATGGCTCACTTGAAAAGAAAAAAGAAGATACTGAACTCTTCATGTCTAGCTCTAGCATAGTAGCATGTGCATGCATAATTAATAAATATGTACATACACTTACTTGGTTATGGAAAACAGGTTAATGAGTACTCGTCTCTGAAAGATGGACCTCTGTATTCATGGGGCGAGCTTGGTCCAGGTCCCTTTTTACTTCGTGTTGGAAGTCTCTGGTTGATAACTTTCACAGCCCTTGGAGTGCCAATTGCAGCTGCAAGTTTCAATCCTTCAAGGGTAAGATAATTAAATAAGACCCCACTCGTATCCTAAAACTGTTTGCAGAAATTAAAACAAGACTTACTGTTTTCGTGTTTTTAGACAATAAATTTAGGCCACATCTCAAAACCAACTCTTAAAGAATACATATAGAAACCAGTTACACCATTCAATTGTTGGATATATTTCTGAGCTACTTGAAAATTTATCCATTACAATTTTGCAGGAACCTCTGAGATTTCTGCTTGCTGCTGGAACGGGAACACTTTTCATTGTCTCACTAATTCTCTTAAGAATTTATCTGGTATATCTTCATCCTCCCAATGTTACTGTCATGTAATTACCGCAATACTTAACTTCAGTAACCACTTACCGTTTTCAAGGTGCAATGGCTTCTCAGGTTGCCGAACGCAAATTTGCAGTTTAACCTCTTCAGACAGCCACTTATGTGACATTGTCAGAAGGTTAACACCTCACATAGGTTATCCAGTAAGGACCTGCAATAGCCAAAACTGATAGCTTAGTTACACCAAACCAGATAGTACACATTCAGTAAGAAAAACACAACATTTATGTGTTTATATCCACATATTTTCCCACAGTAGCTCTCCAAGAAGCTACTGAGTGAGTATTAACTGTTCACTTATATACTGAGTCACATGTGAATTTAATTCAATGAGCATTTTCCAATAGGGTCACAGGCATATAGAAACACAACCTCTGTAAATATCTCATTTGGGCTTGCAAGAAAAAGAAGCAAAAAATTGTGTCCTAAATGCAATTCAGTAGCTCTCGTGCTGAAAATGTAATCTAACTTGAAGTCTTCAACCATGGTTGAGTGAAATAATCTAATCAAATAAGGCATACTGTAGGGATGGAGCTATGTTGGTGATAGACTTCTATCAGCAGTGATTCCATACGAAGAAAGTGGATGGTATGATGGACAAATGTGGGTAAAGCCACCAGAGGTCAGTTCCCTTTAATGTTTTTATTTCAGTTTTTGAAGAGAATGTATGGACTGACTAGGGGCACAAACATGCAGCAAATTCTCTTTCTTGTTGTCGATAATAGTTATATGGATTTTCCTGCTGTGTATCTATTATGCGGGGGACTTGAATTTGTTTGAGGTTTATAAAACATATTTTTTTGTAAGTGTATCATCTACATTTGCGGATATCTATCTGACTAAATAAAAAAAAATGATAAGATAAAGAGCCGCGCCTTTTCTAGTACATTTTGAGCAAACCAAAGTTGGAGTCCATGAAATACTTGATGATTATACTCATAGAGGGATAAAAAGTCCAAAACAGATTAACAGAAATCAAATATTGTGCAACAATGGACAAAAACAATACATGATTGAATAATAATTAAGTACCATCTACTCATGAAAATCCACTTAATTAACTGCAATTGAAAATCATAACATTTGTTAACAGAATAAGAAAAGTACTTAAGTTTAGTAAATAAAAGACTTGAGGTTACCTGTACTAGGAATGTACCTTGCACAGCCACCAACCCTTGATGGAGCTTATTGATAGGACAAGCAATTGGTTAATTTACATTCAGTAGGACTTGGCTACATATTGAGTTGAGCATCTTCTATAGTGCCCTATTGAATCATGAATAAGGCATGAGAAAGCTTTACATGAAATTCTGTTATCAAAAACTTAATAACATTCCATTTTACTTTGTAGGTCTTGGCTCGGGATAGACTTCTCGGCTCATATAAGGTACTTACATAGACAATTTATAATTACAATGACACACATGCTGCTTGTTCTTTCTTATCATCATTCATTAGGCATGATAAACTTATTTACCAAAATTGATATTCACAAAGAAAACTGCATGCTTCAAGGTTAAACCAGTCATCAAGATGCTAAAACAAACACTAGTCGGAACAGGGGTGTTACTTGTGACATCAGTATTTCTATTCATCTTTGCAACACCAATGGAAGATTACCTTCAAGCCACCTTTTCCACGAAAGATAACCCATCAAACACTGCTGCTTCAAAGATGAACACAAAGTTCAATTTAAGGTATTGAACTGTAGATATATTGTGTATATATTCAATATTCATGTTTTCTGACTTGTCCTCCCAACATAAATATTCAATAGGAGAGAAGAGTTGACTAGACTGCCAGTGGATGTTGTGACTGATGATGATCTAGCAGCAGCTGCTGCCGAGGCTGCTGATGGAAGGCCAGTCTACTGCAGAGACAGGTATTATCGTGCATTAGCAGGTGGACAGTACTGCAAATGGGATGATCTACTCAATAAATAAGAGGAAAGGAATCACAAATCAGTTTCATACATCAATGTGCTCTGGTTTATATTGAAAGGAGCCAATGTTAATGTCTTTTTCTTTTTCTTTTTGGAGAAGAGTCAGTGGTAATGTTTAATTAAGAGATTCATAACATTATATCAAGGAGACGATTTAGTAAACCAAAAAAAAAAAAAACATAAGTATATAGTAAAGGAAGATGCAACATTTGACATCATTATAAAATATATTGATCAAAATCCAAGAGCATTACCCGTCTCATACGTATATTGCTGTACATTAAACCAATAAATAGAACAAGGGAAAATAGCCAAAGAATTCAAAATAGACTTTGCAGTTTATTATAAACCTTATAGAGCAGCAAAACAAGCCTAAATTTGCATGAAAGGTGTATTCATAAAGCTCCATTGATCTAATTTAAACCAATTGGTATGGAAGTGAACTAGAAAAGTAGTTTCGGCAGATAGATATCAGCAGACACAACTAAACAGGTATATACTTAACTTGTCCACGAAGTCATATTCAGAAATCTATTAACCACGTAAAGGTATCTTAACTTGATAGCAACAATGTAAGATAGGGGACAATAGTACTGCAAATCTGAAGGTAGTCTAACTAAGATTTCTTACGACTTGGATTGTGAGTATTAAGAAAAATTAAAGCTAAGCAGAACCTCAAGACCGAAGTCTACGATCATGGTAACGAGATGAGCATAATTATCGGAAAATCCAAAAGGTATGCTTCATAAACAATTAGATACTTCAACTGAGAATTAAAAACAGTAACACTGGCCTTATTAAACAGAATTATGATATGGCTAAGAACAAATATAAGGAAGACACACAATTCAGCACACACCAAAGTTCTAAACAAGATCGTCAAGTCAATTCAGCATCCAAACAAAAATTCAAATTAATTTATAAAAGCAAAACAGCAGAGCTTCATGTATTAACATTAAGGCGAAGAACAAAGTAGCACCTCATAAAGAGCTAGGGTTTGAGAAATCGTCGTCACGCAACCGATTCGTTCCTTGACTCGGCAAGGTCCAGATGAAACTACTGATTTCGGCGAACGAGCTGCTCTCTGAAACTATTGTGTTATCTGCGGGGAGCTCGGTCCAGGCTGAGTCAATGCTGCTGCGGAAGCTGAACCACTGAGTCAGTACCGAAACTGAACGGAGTGGAACGGTGGTGTTCCGGCGAAAGAAGACAACTTTGGAAATAACGGAAATGTAGGGAATGGGAGGAACAGTGAGCTTATTGGTTTCGGAATGTGAACAATGTCACCGATCTGTGTACGGAATTTTGAATCTCGTTAATTTTATAGCAGGTGCAACAGATAATGCTAAATTGCTAATCAGTGAGGTCATGTGATCAGCACGTGATATGCATGTTCAATGGGCCGAAGTCCAAACTAGACCATTGGGCTTCTCATATCAAACAGGGTACATAGATATCCTAATATCCATCCCTTGAGTAGCCCAATAAGCTTCCTTTTTACTATAATTATTAGAGGTGATAATCTAGATTGACGGCTTAATTCTAGTTAAGTTTTTTCGAGTTCGGGCTATGTGGACAAAATCAAAATGTGTTGGGTTGTCTTATCCAACATGCAAATCTTTTCAGACAAACTCGACCTGAAAATGGTGGATTTGTTTCAATAATTCATGTTCCAACACATGAGCGATTAAAACATTTGTGTTCTAACATACACAACGTCTCCAACACACTTGGTGCTTGCTTGGTAAAAATTCTTGCAGCTGGAAGTTGGCGACACGTCAGCAAAACTTCCAGCCATCTGATCTGCTG